>PVJO010000253.1:0-275419 GCA_004026905.1 Hystrix cristata
TGTAGAATGTACCAATACATGCTCTTGGTTTAAAATTAAAAAAAAAAAAAAAAGGTCTTATGCCAAACGCTGCCTGATTTTGTGACTTCTATAACTTTTCAGAGTCGCTCATCTGCTAATATTCTACTTTTAATTTTTACTCCCTGATTTTGTAACATGGTTGTAAAATGAAGCTTAAGTATTAATGACATAATTTTCAAATGAAACAAAGGTGAATGTTTTATTTCTCAACTTTAATGTTATTTACTAAACTTTGGGACATAATTTCCAACTTGTTCATCACTGGAAAAATGCTTCGGAACTAAATAATATTGTGATTCCTTTTTCTCAAAGTACTATTATTATATGTATGGAATTAACTCAGTGATATTGTAGATAAAAAGAAAAATTCAACTTGCTAAGCTCCATACTTCATTTTTGGAAGTAATGAATAACTATTGATGATAAAAGATGTACTGGAACGAACAATAAAGTAGAAATGTCATAAAAAAAAAAGAAAATGTAAAAACCATCAAAAAATCATGAAAAAATGTTCAACACCACTGGCCATTTGAGAAATGTAAATTAAAACAACACAGCGATTCTGTCTCCAGAAAGAATGGTTATAATCATGAAATCAACCAACAACAAATGTTGGAGATGATGCAAGGAAAAAGGAACCTTTCTACATTGATGTTGGGAATGTAAACTACTACAACCACTATGAAAATAAGTGTGGTGATTCCTCAAAGAACTTGAAATAGAAATTCCATTTTACCCAGCTATTCCTCTACCAGGTATCTTCTGAAAAGAGTTAAAGACATCATATTACAGTGACACATGCATACTCATGTGTATAGCAGAATAATTCCATAATAGCTAATTTTTTTAATTTTTTTTTTTGTGTGTGTGTGGTGCCAGGGATTGAACTCAGGGCCTCACACTTGCTAGGCAAGCACCTTAACCACTGAACTAAATCCCCAGCCAATAGCTAAATTTTGGAAGCAATCTAAATGTCCATCAACATATAAATGAGTAAAGAAAATATGGTATTTATACACAATCAAGTACTACTCTGCCATAAAGAAGCATAAACTTGAGTCACTTGTAGGAGAATGGATATACTCAGAAACTATAATTTTAACTGAAACAGATCAGACACACAAGCTTAAATGTCACATCATTTACCTTGTATGAAAAACAGTATACACAATTAAAGTGCAAAATAAAGAATAGTCCATAGGAAATAGGGAGATAGATCTTTGACACATGGAAAGGGAACAGAGAGACAGTGGGACGTAGGAAGACAAGAAGGGAAAGGAGATTTAGAAAAAGGGAGTGTTGGATTGTGAAATGCTGTGTATATATACCAGGTCCTAGAAGGAATGTGATCATCATGTACCAAAAACATGTATAAATATGAGAAGGGATCCAAGGGAGGGGTTAACAAGATTTTAGAGGTGTCATATACTTAAACCAACTCCCCATGATGAATATAATCATAATTTACCACAAACATGTAACAATAAAAACAAATACAAATTTAAAAAAGATTTCCTTGGGATGATATTCTGAAATTTTAAGCACTGCTTTTATTATATCTAAAGGCCTTTTATATGAACATATGTCATGCTCAGTTATTTGGAGTAATGTCATTTAAGTCTTTGAGAATTTTTCCACATTTAAATCGAAAAATGATATGTGTACAATTATTTGTTAAGAGAAGTTTTAGAAAGTAATTACAGAAAAGCAAATGCTAGCTATGTTGAATTTATCAGTAGATATATATAATATAATTACCATATTGTACCCCATACATTTGTACAATTAAAAATAACTATTATTAAAGTAAAAATATTTTAAAAGAAAAATATTCGTAATATACTCAGATAAAGTGAACAACCATTTCTGTTATTAAAGGTACCAAGTTTCCTCAAACTGTTTACATACTCATGATAATAAGGAAAATGAGGATCTGTTCAGGAAGCTCAAATTAATGGATAATATGTGAAATAAAAGTTGATAGAACTGAAATCTTGAGAGAGTCATATAGAGATAGAAAGAACATAATTAAATGACTCAAATCTGGTATTAGCCAGCTTTGCTGGATCCAGTAGCAGACATTCACAACATAATGGAAGAAAGGTTTAATTTAGCTTCCGGTCTGAGTTTATTCAGTCCATATTCAACTGACTCCAAGGCTGGAGCATCATGATAGAAATGGTTGGCAGAGAAAAGTGGCTTAGTTCATGGCATCCAGGGAGCAGAGCAGGGGAACAGTGTCACAGAACAAGCCAGTGACCAAATAGAGTGCCCAAGGCCACACCTCCATGACCCTCAGAGACACACTCAGGAGCATGATCTACTACTCTGCCAGGTTTTTCTTAATCCAAAAAGGTTGACATATCAAGATTAATAGTCACAGATGTCATGTATCTTCTAAATGATTGCTACATAACTAGAAAATTAATCAAGTATTTCTTAATAAAGTTCAATAATAAAATGAATAGTTCAATTTATTTACTTTATTATGTATGTATGATGTGTGTATATATTTTTTTTTATTTTTGTGGTAATGATGATTTAAGCCAAGGCCTTAACTCCCAAGATAGTACCTTAGTGTATTTCTTTATTTTTAATTTGAAGTAGGGTTTCATTAAGTCAGTAAATCACCCAGCCTGTGCTTGAAGTTCCAGTTCTCTTGCCTCCACCTCCCAGAGTGCTAGGACTACAGGCATGCCCCATCATGTCCAGTCAAAATTTCAATTCATAATTAAATGATTTGGAATGTATATGCTGGCTGTTATACTGAAATAAAACACAAGTCATAAGGCAATATATGTTCCAATGATACTTGAAGCTATTGTTAGATTTTTCAGCTAAAATATTGATTTTAATGTAAGTCAATAACCAGTGCAACTTCCTAAACACAGGTGATAGTCACATCACTACCTTATTTAAATCAACGGATGTTGTTGATAGTGCATTACAATAATAAGCATTATACAAATGATTTCCAGTTGATATTGGAATAAATTGTATATTTTCATACAGACATTCAAATATGCTTTCAATAGAAAATATTAATTTCTCCTGAAGAATATAACATTTATTGCACTTAGCGTTGTATGTGGAAAATATTTGCCAATACTCGTTACTAATAGTAAAATTGATTCACTGTAGAGAGTGTACTTTTTTTTTTCAAATGGTAAATGTTGGCATACACATAATAAAAAATAAATGGAAATATAATAAAACAACAGCAATGACCAACAAATATCATTGTTAAATTATAAGTAGGATATAGATAGTGAATGAATGCACCCACCACTAGAGACATAAAATATCAGAAGTAACAATTCAAAAAGAATAAATAAAATAAAACCTGTATTTGCTTATGAAATGTGTTATATTGGCTCTAAGAATTTGAAATAGCAAGATGCAAAATTCTAAGTAAACTGATGACACAATCATATGTGTTAACGTCCCACCCTAATATACTGTTTTAGAAATAAATCAAAAGTATAAAAATAGATTAAAATCTCCAATAGTTATGATATGCAGAAAGAATATGTTGAAAAATAGATAACCTACAGAGTGAGAAAATTTCTTTCCAGCTATCCCTTAGACAGAGGTCTAATATCTCGAATATATAAAGAAGTAAAAAAAAAAAATAGACCACCCAAAACAAAAGATCTAATCAAAAATGGGCAAAAGAAATGGAACTCCTCAAAAAAAAGTGCAAATGACCAATAAGCATGTGAAAAATATTAAATATCTCTGATCATTAAAGAAATGCAAATTAAAACAGCACTACGATTTTATCTTACAATACAAAGAATGGCAATTATCTATAAATCAAATAATAACCGATGCTTGTGTGGATGTGGTGGAAAATGAACACATCTACATCTTTGGTGAGAATGTAAACTAGTACAACCATTATGGAAATCAGTGTAGAGAGTTCTCTAAAAACTGATGTAGAAATTCCATTTAACCAAGCTATTCCCCTTCTAGGTATCTTCCCAAAAGAGCTAAAGGTATCATATTACAGCAATTCATGCATTAAAATATTTATGGCAGCACAACTCATAACAGCCAAATCCTGCAGCCTGTATGTACATCAACAAATGAATGGATAAAGAAACTGTGATATCTTTACACCATGGAATATGACTTGACTACAAAAACATTTGTAGGAAAATGGATACATGTAGAAAATATAATGTTCAGAGAAGTAAATCAGACATGCAAGCTTAAATATAGTATAGTATCTTTCACTTGAATAAGGCAAAGTGTAAATAAAGAACCAAATAAATGGTTGTTAGAAACAAACAGAGATAGATCTTTAGCAAATGGAAAGGAGTCCAAGAGTTTGAGGGTGGAAGGAGGGGGCAGCGGAAAAGAAGGGAAGTAAAAAGATTTAAAATGTGTTACATACACGTAATACAATGAAAGTGAACATTGTATGTAATAAATATGAAGTATAAATAATAATATTAATTAACAATAATAATGAATATAGTGAAAGATAATCTACAGATGAAAGGAGGGAGGTGGATAGGGATAGGTAGGATAATAAAAAAGTATCAAGGTACCTTATGTACATGTACTTATTCCCTATGATGAATGTATAATTTAAGTATTGCAAACAGATACTAATAAAATAAAATTTTAAAACAATGGTGGAGTAGAGACCAGCAGCAAACTATAGCTTCTATGGGGGATAGAATTGAGACACCTGGAAAACAACAACTTGGTGAAGAGATCAAAACAAGTAGATTTCTGGGAACTGGTGGGGGAGCAGTCAGGAAAACTAAACACAACAGTGAATAGGGAGAAGTGGAGCACAATACAGAAAAAAAAAAAGAGTAAAGCAGTCCAGAAAGGAACCTCAACTCCTGGAGAAAAAAAACGTGTCTCTACTGATACAAGGTAAGCCCAGAGATGGTTGGTAGCCCCAGGGAGACACAGCACAAGGAGCTGCCAGCACTTGACCCAAGAAAAGCGTACAGTTATTGTGAACTGAAAGAACAACAACAACAAAAACAAAAAGCACAGTATGAGGTCCAACTCTAAAAGTGAATCCTTCCTCAATTCAGGATAGAGTTAGAAAAGAAATCCAGTGAAGCGCTCACAATTCTGAGAGTGTTTATCAGGAGTTATTTAGAGAAGGAGTTATTTGTTTAAGAGTGAACTACAAACAACTACAGAATAACTATACTTAAGGATTTTTGGTGTCATATTGCCACAGTAACTGGGTGGGAGGTGGCCACAAGAAAGGCAGGGAGAGGTTGAGGGGTAGACATAGATGTCCTGAGGAGGTTAAACTCAGGCAAAAAAAGAAAAGTCTCAGGGGTCCAACAGTATGAGTTGAGAAGTCAGGCTGGTCATGTGTGGCTTTGGAGGGTCTAGGTCTGAAAATTTTGGCATAAGTCCATCAGATTGCTTGATCCATTGCTATGCCAAATGGCCCACATCCAGCAGAGTAGTCTTTTTGTTTTCTCTACGTGCCAATGTGATCAGGGATATGCCTTGACTTATTTTTTTGTTTGTTTTTTTTTTGTTTTTGTTTTTGTTTTTACAGAAATAATAGCAGAAAACTTTCCAAGTGTGGGGGAAAACTTAACATAAAGATAAGCAAGGTATATAGAACCTCAGGTAGTAATTATTAGAAAAGTAATTCTTTAAAATTTTGTTGCTTATGTTTTTATATTTATAAATGAGTCTAGTTATTAAGTATGTATTGTGTTCCACTGGTAGCACCGTGTATTTATCTGGTTAAAGTGGTTTTGGTTTTTATAGCTTTATTATAGCATTTACACAATAATGCATTTCTATTGTTATTAATATTTTCAATGTAGCTGGGTGTGGTGGTGCACGCCTATAATCCCAGTACTTGAGAGGCTGAGGCAGGAGGATGATCTTGAGTTTGGGGCCAGCCTGGGCTACATAGTGAGTTCAAGGCCAGCCTGGACTACATAGCAAGACCCTGCCTCAAAATGAAAGTATTTTCAATGTATATACAGACTATATACAAACATATGTAATATTTACATGAACTACAAATGCTGAATATATATATTCTTTCAAATAATCTACAAAATAATTACATAAAAATTATTTTATTATATATAGAGAATAGAATAATTTTACGTGGAAAGAGAATGATGTTCCTTGAGACATATATTGTAATAGGCTTTGGCTGGGGATTTAGCTCAGTGGTTAGAGTGCTTGCCTAGCAAGCAGAAGGCCCTGAGTTCGATCCCCAGCACAAAAAAAAAAAAAAAAAAAAAAGCAAAGACATTAGTAACAATAACAGCTAGTCCTCAAATCTTGGCTTCTAAATATCACTGTCCCCTAAAAAAAAATAAACAACAAACAAAACACATGGCTCCTTGTTGAAATGGTTTATTCCAGGGTTTAGTTTGGGAAATGATTTCATCTTTCGTAATTAAAATATTCCACCTAAGTCTATAGTATACCTTTGCATGTATGTGCATCTTCTTTTGCATCCTTCAATTAATTATATCGTTTTCTTTGTACAGATCTTGAATTTTTTGCCATGTATATTTATAACTACTTTAGATTATTTTATGTTTTTATTGGTGAGTTTTTCTCTTACTTAGCCTGGGTAGTATTGTTATAAGTTAGGAGTTTTTTTGTTTTTTTTTTTATTTTTTTTTATTATTTTTACCAAGAGCATGTATTGGTACATTGTATACATAATGTTCATAATCAACATGGTTATTTTGTACCTGTACATGATACATCTTGGTTTTCCCCCCTCTTCCCCCTTCCCCTCCCCTCCCTTCCATTCACCTACCCCTCCCTATTTGCAACAAGTGTAACTACACTTTACCATTTTTTCCCCTTTCATCTTACTTTTCTTTTAACCTTCTTCTTTATCCCCCTTTTCCCTATCTAGTTCTCTCTTTTGAATACTCTCTCTTTTTTCTTTTTTAAACAAAATATCTATTCTACCCCTAAGTGAAATGTTTTTCTGCCATAGAGAATATTGAAGGTATCTAAAACCATTTTTCTCATCATAAATGTATGTGAAGATGCTGCTGATTTCTAATGTGTAGAGGGCAGGGATGCCACTAAACACCTACAGTCCACCAGACAATAACCTATAACAAATAATTACCTAAACCAAAATGCTAATTTTGTTGAGATTGACAAACCCTGCTATAAGAGAAAGGTATTATTATCTTTCTGCGAATGTTAATCTTGTAACTGTGAGTTTACTGAAGTTTCCTAACAGATTTAGTTAATCCTTTGCTTATCTGGGAGTGTTCATATAGAGAACAGTTTCATAGCCCATACTTTGCCTTCTCTCCAGTGAAGCTCATTTTATTTATGGGATTATATTGGGCAGAATTTCCAGAATATTAAATATTGATAGTAACTGAAAATATTTTTATCTCTTTCCTGTTTTGAGTGATGTTACTTCTGGTTTAGTGTTTTTCAAATTGTTTCACAGAACGGTGATCCAACCAGATATTTCTCATTAAATTGTATCTGTTGAAACACTATATATCATATCCTCCATCAATGTCACTATTTATATTAAGATATTAAAGGATCACTTTGAAAAATTATGCCAAAGTGCAGTGCTTCTCAATATTGGCTGTACATTAAAAACACTTCTGGAACTTTGAAAAGCTGTGGAAACTGGAGCCCGGCTCCAGGGATTCTGAATTAACTGCCTCTGGTAAGACCATGGCATCATAAAACTTCTTTCAAAATCTCTCAATGTGATTTTTATGTGCAATGAGATTTGAAAACTACTGCTTTTACTTCTCGCCACCTAAATATGAACCAATTATTGTTTTGAAATAAATAAGTGGATAATGGCACTGATTTAAAATCTTGCTCTTCTTAAAAGACCTTTTAAAATCAATAATCCTCATTTGCAGTCTATTCCCTGTTTTCATTGTTTGTTTGTTTTCTGTTTTGTTTTGCTTTGTTTTAGGTATGGGGAATTGAATCCAGGGCCTGTGCACTGAGCTATATCCCCTGCCCATGTATTGTTTGTTTGTTTGTTTGTTTGTTTGTTTGTTTGTTTTAATACAGAATCTTGCTAATTCACTAAATTGCCCAAACTGGATTCGAGCTGGATTCAAATTTGAAATCTTCCTTCCTAAACCTCTCAGTGTGCTTGGATTACAGACAAATGACTCCACACCCAGATTCTCTGTGGCCTTTATGCGACAATTTTTTCTATGCATGTTTTTCAATTTCTGAAGTTGTCTTCCGTCTCCTTTTTCTGAACACCGTAGTTTTCATTGTTGAGGTCTTTCACTTCCTGGTTAGTTTAATTCCTAAGTATGTAATTTCTTGATGCCTTTGTGAACAGTATTGCCTTCCTACTTTCTGTCTTGGTGAATCCATCATAGGTGTACAAGAACACTACTGATATTTTGTGTGTTGATTTTGTATCTGGCTACATTTCTGAATTTGGTTACTAAATCTCGGAATACTTCAGTGGAATTTTTGGGACTTTCTATGTAAAGAATCCTGTCATCCACAAATAATAATAATTTGACTTCTTTCTTTCTTATATGTAACCCTGTTATTTCTTTCTCTTGCCTGATTGCTCTTGTTAATATTTTGAGTACGTTATTAAACGGGAGTGGTGATAGTGGGCATCCTTATCTTGTTCCTGATTTTAAAGGGAAAGATTTCAGCTTTTCTGTATTTAATATGATGTTGGCAGTAGGTATATCATAAATGCCTTTTATCAGATTGAGATAAGATCCTTCTATACCTATTTTAAAGTTTTTTTTTTTTAATTATGAATGGATATTGGATTTTGTCAAAGACATTTTGCATCTATTGAGATGACTGTGTTAGTTCTGTCTTTATTTCTGTTAATGTAGACTATTACATTTATTGATTTGTGTATGTTGAGTCATCCTTGCATCCCTGGGATTTTTCTGAAAATGTATCACTGAAATCCAGTTTTTTAGGAACATTGGACAAATCCAAATTAAAGAGCATTCTAAAAATTAACTGATCGGTTCTCTTTAAAAATGTCAAAGTGAAGGAAGAGAAAGAAAGTTTGGGGAATTTTTTTCAGATTAAAAGAAGCCGGGGGCTGGCGATTTAGCTCAGTGGTAGAGTGCTGGCTCGCCAAGCAAGCACAAGGCACTGAGGTTGATCCCCAGCACCCACCTACCCCCTAAAAAACAGACCAAAATTGATATAAATGCTAGTTGTCAGTGTGATTCTGTATTGGGTCCTAGACTAAAAAATGTAGCTTTTAAGCTCATTACAGAAACAATTGGTTAAAGTTGAACATGCTCTGGACTACTATTACATTTATGATTTTAATAATATATTGTCGGAGAGTGGCAATATTATGCAATAGAATATCTTTATTGAAAAATACGCTTAACTTAAATTTGCTAACATAACTGATGATGAAATACAAAGAACAATATTGGGAATCAGTTGAGTGTTATTGAAGTTTCCTTATAATACATATAAATAGGATTTATTGTTATAATAAATATTAAGATAAAGAAAAAAATACAAAAATGTTCACCTTATTTACCTTAATCTGTCATCTTAAATTATTCATATTGCTAGAAGAGTTTCAGGTTAAAGTATCTTTGGACACAATTCAAATAGCTCTGAAAACTCATATATGTGTCAGGTATATATGATGCACATTTATTGTCCGAGGTATATTAAAGTTGTCAAATATCCAACAATAGCATGTTATTGTTTCTTATTTATTTTTCCTTGCATACCAATTTTTATTAATGCTATTTCCTCCTTTTTTGATTTCTAATTGTCAGAGAATTTTTATATTGCAATATTTCATCTGTCATTCATTTTTTCATCAGTTGCAGGCTGCATAAGATTATTATCAGCCATTTATGCTTCATCTATAAAATCTCATTTTCATTTCATACTCTTATATATCTACTCTAATCATTGTTTTCCTTTCTGTGTGACTATCAAAAATCCTATGTTCCATATTTTGAGAAACCATCTTTTCTATTTATATCAAAGAAAAAGTTTTCTCCCTGGTTTTACTCTTTGAAATAATATTCTATATTAATGGTTAAGTATTCATTTACTCACTGAATTATTAAGTACTAACTTTTTACATACTACAGTTTAGAAATGGTAAGAGGTGACATAATTTGGCATTCCTCAAAAATATAATTTTGACAATATCAATTTCCAAAACAAAGGAAATTTAAATTAAATAGTAATTTGTTAAGATTGATGGTGGCCATGTCTTTTTTACATGTCATTTATATAATTTAAATAAATACACTTAAGATGATGGGTTTAGGGTTAGGTGGCTGAAAGAAGAGAAGTGTCATTTTATCATGGCTAGGAATGAGCTCAGGCAATAGCATACACACATCATCACATTCATCATCGTTATTGTGACCAATAACACCATTGTCACTTATCAAAACAGTAATACACCTAATAAAAATCTTTTACTAGGAAGACCTACACCTTCAAACAAAAAGTAAATTTTTATTTTTTCAGAAGCAAAAGTAGAAATGAAAAGGAAAGGAAATCAACATAATGGCTACATAAACTATAGAGAAGAAACAGTGTCTTTTACTTAGAAAGCCAAAGGACTAAATAAATTATTGTAGCAATATTTGCTTTCTAGATTTGTAATACATTTGAGGTTGTGGTTTATATCTGAACATCTCCTTAAATTCTCATGTGCTTAAAATCAGAGATTTTGAAAATAATTGGGTTATGGGTGTTGATAGTTCACACAGCTCACTTGCCATCAGGATGTGAAGAGGCAGAGCGATGCAATGTGGCCTGGAAGCTTTATCCCTCACCCCTCGGGTCAGCCCTTCTCTCTGCTTCCAGGCAACCATACGGTGAGAAACTTATTTTCTGCCATGCCCCTCTGCTTTGCCTTGGAGCCAATCAGCTATGACCCAAAACCTCTACAAATTAGGATTCAAAATAAACATTTTCTCCTTCAAATTGTGAGTGTCAGTTATTGTGAGTGTATCAGTTATTGCATCCCAGTGAGGAAGAAAATTACTAGGATAGAATTTGATACCACAGAAGTAGGTCTTTGCTGTGATACTCTCTGACCCTGTGGTTCAGAACCCTTTGGAACTGGCTTGTGGGGAAAGTTTGGAAAGGTTTGAACAGGCCGATTGGATTAGCCTCAAAATGCTGTATGTCACAGTTGATGGGAGTTTCTGGTCCGAGCTCAGAAGAATGGAATGCTGCTGTAGAAGCAGACAGAAAAGACCAGGCTCAGGAAGTTTCTGTTGGGGAAAAGGACTTCATGGGCAGTTGGACTCCAGGCCATGTGTGTTATGTTCTGAAGAAACTTTCTCTACATTTTTCCTCATATCTTGAGACTTTGTGGGAGACTGAGATTAAGAATAGTGGACTAATTAATACAGCAGAGGAAGTCTCTACACCGCCTAATGTTGAAAATGTGGCATGGGCACTCTTGGGGGCTTGTAGCCAGCTCTATGTTGAGAATCTAGACCAAATGGCCCAAATGAATGATATAAAGTGTTTGAGCTTAGCCAGAAACCCCTGTAAAGTTGGAGCCTGCAATGTTGGCAAAGAGGAGAGCTTTATTGCTTGAAAGATTAGCATTAAAAAGAAGCCTAGTACTTTATAGCAGGACAATAGAAAAAATGATTTGAGATTATGTGTGAAATCAGCAAGATCACACACATTACAGGCTCAAGGGTGTAAAGCTGCAAAATTTTCTTTTGTGGAGAGATTACTGGGACATGGTGTTCCAGAATGGCTGCCTAGGAATTGGTTCCCTGGGATTTGAGTCACCATGCTTGGTTGTCCAGGTACTCAGAGGCCCCTGCAGCTATGATGCAAAAGGCCTTGTTACTGCTGGAGCCACTGGCAGACCTTGGCATCATCTTGTGGTGCTAGTTTTATGGGTGTGAAGAACCCAAGAGTTGTGGGGTCAGGAAGGCTTCTACCCAGATTTCAGAAAAAGAGCTGGGATGTTAGGCAGTGTGCCCCTGAGAGCTATGTTAAACTATGAGAGTGAAACCAAAAGTGCAGTGGAGACCCCAGGATATTGGAAAAGCCAGGAACCTGGAATGTCTGAGGAAAGCTAGAAGGAGTGAACTATATCCACCCACGAGTGAGACCATGAGGGCTACATGCACTGGCAGTGCCACAGTGGTGAGGCCACCCAAGCTGTTTGGAGCTACATCTTACCACAACTTGCCTTGGGCGTTGGGCATAGCTATGGGATTTAGTGTTTGCCCTTCTGAGCGCTGGTCTTGCTTTGGTCCCATTTCTTTCTATCTCCCTATTTCTTCCTTTTGGAGCGGGAACTTTTACCCAGTGCCTTCCTATGTTGACAGTGTTTAACATTCTTTTGATATTTACAGGGGCTGACAGCTAAGGGTGTGATTTAAATCTCAGAGCAGACTTGGGACTTGGACTTTTCACCAGTGCTGAAACTGCTAGAATTTTGGCAACTCTTAGAGACAGTCTAAAACGTATTTTGCATACAAAGATATACATTAGTCTTTTGGGGGGGCCAAGTGTGAAATGTTGTGTTTTATATCTATCTGTCTCCCCAAAATCTCATGTGCTACAAGGCAGGGCTTTTGAAAGATGACTGGATTATGGAGTTTTATAACTGACCTTTTGATAGGTGCTGGGGTCTGGTTAGAAGAGGAAGGTACCTGCAGAGTGGCCTGAAAGAGTTTATCCCCCTCCCCAACCACCTCAGCACTTCTCTCTGCTTCCCAGCGGCCATGCTATGAGCAGTTTTTCTTTTGCCATATCGCTCTGCCCTGCCAGCCTGTCTTGGAGCCAGCCGACTATGGACTACAACATCCAAAATCTGTGAGCCAAAATAAACCTTTTGTCTTTTAGGTTGTGGGTGTTGAGTAACGTGCCCCAGCAAAAAGGAATGTGACTACGAAGACAATTAGTCTTAGTCTCTAAATTCTATGATCAATTTCGTGTACCACCCTTAATTCCTTTTTACTAGAACAGGTTTTGAAGTTACACATGTTTTAACTCCAAAAAAGTTTTGTGGCTCATATCCTCCAATATTCTAGAGTTGCATTTTATATTTGACTTTCTCGCTCTGTTGGAACTCAAAACTAGATCTGTTTCAAAACAGTAAAAATAAACCTGTCATATGACCCAGCAATCCCTACTCAGTGTGCAAATCCCAAAGATTTGAAAGCAGCATTTTAAAGAGATATTCACAAACGCATGTTTATACTATCATTAGGCATCATACCCAAGAGTGGCAAGTAACTCAGCACTCCTTCTATGGGTGAATTGATAAATAAAGTGTGGTATATACATACAATGACTATTCTTCAATATTAAAAAGGAAGGAAATTCTGAAATATGCTAAAGCATAGATGGACTTTGAGAACATTATGCAAAGTAACACATGCCAGTCATAAAAATTCAAATAATGGATAAGGAAGATATACTAACTTACATGTACCAACTACTCACAATTCATTTAATCATTCTGTACTGCAAACATATGCAAATAAAACAGAAATTAGAAAAATATCCAAATATATGAGGTATATAACATAAAATTATTAGGAACAGAGAGTAGAATGTTTTAACCTTTGGCAAGAGTGGAAAAGGAGACATGATTATTTAGTGAGTTCAGCATTTCAGTCTGCAAAATGAAAAAGTTCCAGAGATTTGTTGCACAACAATGTGAATACACTTACCACTACTAAATTGTACACTCGAAATGGTTCATATGCTCAATTTTATGTTATGTGGTTTTATCATAATTTTTTTTAAAATGTGCAATTATAAAGATCTGTGCTTTTATATGGTAGTCTAATCTAATTTCTACTCAAATGGGCCTTTGAAAGAAGGATTAGAGGACCAATTTGGTGCACCATAATTGATATTTCTTAACCAGAATGTGAAAGTTTTACTATCATGGGCTCTAAGAATAATATTTATTGATTAAATATTTTTGGAAAAGTTTTCTTTAATTTCTGTGTGTATGTGTGTGTATAATGTACGGTACTCATAGATATTCTTATTAGTATGAGTTAATTTAGATACAGTGTACTAATTCTATTGGTAATTTAACTAAGAACTTGCATTATGCACTAGCAGAAAGCATATCATATGTCATAAATGTTGCAATCTAGCATAGTTCGTGATAGTAAAAGAAAATAGCTACACTGATTTAAAATAAAAGTACAAGGCAAGGTGTGGTGGTGGACACCTGTAATTGCAACAGTCTGGAGGCTGAGATAAAAGGATTATGGGCTTGAGATCCATTACATAATGAAGGCTTATCTCAAAGAACAAATAAGTGAGTAAAATAAAAATGAATGAAATAAATAAAAATAAATGTGTAGCAGTGTATCCTACATATAAAGAATTTCTTGAACTACATTTTAAAGTGAATTATTCTCTTTTGAAAAAATGATTTTCATTGAATTGAAATCATTATATTCATTTCATTTTGGGGACCTAGTGTCAAATTTATATTTTTATTATATTTGATTTGTTGTTTTAGGGAAAAGTGACACATGGCCATTTCATGAGTCTCCCTAGTCTCCATATATGAGTAAAATTATTACAAGTGTGTAAGAAAATGAGAACGCTTTCCAGATGGTTATTGTCAGTCATTTATTGAACTGAATTTCAAACATCGGTATGGTCTCACTATAAAGAAACTTAATAACAAGAAATATAGGTTTATAAAACATCAATCATTCAGCGACTGCTTATTTCACAAAGGATTCATCTTAAATTATATACCTTCTTTCTATATTTTAAGGAAAATTATTTTTTTTTTATTTTAAACCAAGAACTTGTATTGGTACATTCTACATACAATGGTCACATTCATTACATTAATTCTGTACCTATACATGATGTATCTTGGTTCTCCCCCCTCTCCCCCTCCCCTCTGCACCCTCCCTCCCTATTTACAGCAGGTTCATTCATTATTTTCCATATTTTCCCTTTTCCCTCTCTTTCCCCTGTTGCCTTTCTGCTTTTCCCCTTCTTTCTTTCTAGTACTTCTCTCCTCTGCTCACCATCCTCCTTTTATATAATATCTATTACACCTCTTTGTCCTTATTTACAATTATGGTCTCTCATATCAGAGAAACAATTCGATGCGTGCTCATGAGTGTCCGATTTATTTCACTTGAGTATGTTCTCAAGAAACATCCATTTATATATGAATGACTCTAGTTTATCCTTTTTTATGGCAGTGTAGTACTCCATAGTGTAGAAAAACCACATTTTCTTTAGCCATTCATAAAAATTAAATTTTTATACATGTCCTCAGTAACATGTTTACTATGTTGCTAACTCCCGTCAACTGAAGAATACCACACATATGTGAAACTGAACAAGTTGTTTGTTACTCATTGTAGTGTCTTTAGTTATAGGTGTCATAAAGAATTTATTATATGAGTTGAGCTTTGGTTGAGGGTTTAGTTGACACATCATGGTGTCTATGGAAGTAGGGTTTTTATTTGGACTGAGTGTTGGTAGGAAAGGGGGTCAATTCTACAACTGGACAGCTTAATAAATTTTATGAATTGAGAGGGAAGATGAGAGTAAGGATAAAGCTGTAATTCTTTAAAAAGTAGCAGTCACTTCGCTAAATTTGTATCATGAAATCCTTGTGTATCATGAAATCCTGAATTTTTACCTGAGAATATATTGAAGAAAGGTCACATTTGCAATAGCTCTGTTTTCATTTTTTCTTCAACTCTCTTTGTTAAAAATCTCTTTTTTCTTCCTTTCTTCCATCTCTTGTTTCCCTTCCCATTTGTAAAAGATCTCTTTATTTCCTCTTATCTATATTTTATTTTGTTTTTTTATGGTTAAGTTTATATGTCAGTTTGGCTGGGACAGAGTGCCTAGATTTGCTCAAACATTATTTTAAAAGTTATAGTAAGTATTTCCGTGAGGATATTTGTGAAAGAGATGAACATTTCAGTTGGTAATCTTTGAGTAAAGCAGGTTGGATGAGTCTCATTCACTGGGTTGAAGATTTGAATAGAACATAAAGACCGGCCTCCTCCAAGCAAGAGAATCCTTCAGTAGATTGTCTTCGGATTTTATTTGAAAAACTGCCTCTTCCTCATTCTGTCACAGATAGACTTCAGATTGGAGCGGCAACATCAGCTCACCAATTCTCTAGTCTGTCAGAAAATTTCAACTTGCTAATCTTTGTAATCACACGAGCCAATTCCTTATAATAAATGATTTAAACTTTCCAGCGATACATTGTGAAAGCAAAAGGTACAATTACTCTCATTTTGCATTCATGGAACTATAAATTTGAACAAATTATTCAATATTTGAACTTAGAAATACCCGAGTTGAACGAAAACTTTAGGCCTGCAGGTATTTAGTGAAATTCAGTTTGCATTGTACCACAAAGAATTCCCACCAAGCTACAATAATTTCTAGGGAAACTAAACACATATTGGCAGAAAATTTCATTATCTCTGACATCAATATCAGAATTTGGGGACTTACGGAAAGATTTTTTGTTTTAATAATGAAGATTTCATTCTTTTGTGGAAGATACTCAGATTTTTGTTCTCTACCATCTTATGCAATAAATTCCATATGTTCGTTACCATTTTGAATCCAGGCTTACTTTTAAAAGAATAATAATGGCTAATAACTACATGATGATAATCTCTGCATTGGCCATATCGCTAAGCACTGTAGATATGATAAATCATTTGATATTCTCAACAGATTTATAAGGTGAATCTTATTATGGCGAATAGTATTTTCAAGTGAGAAAATTGAAGTACTCATTATTTAAATTTCCCAAGACAACGAAGCTAAGAAATGGAGAAATTGGGACTGAAACATAGTTATTTACACTATGCTAACTGGTATTGTAGTCAAACTTCAAAGGAGGCCAACTCATTTAATTTAGTGGACAATTTTTTTATACCGTGCTGTTCCTTTCTCATGTATCTTACAAATTTGGATGTTGGTTCTTCTTTGTGTTCTGTTGTCATATAATAGCACTCTAGTTACTCTTTTATTCCCCAATCCACACCTCATGTTTTTTTTCTTTCTCTGGATATTGTTAAACAGTATATTGTCTTTCTTCAGCTGTGATGTCTGAATCCCAGGTAAGTCTTATTCAGATTACAGATTCTTGTGCACTGATACTAAAGACAATGGGTTCAAATATTCTTATCAGCACTGTCATAGAAGTACATCATTATAGGTATTATGTTTACCTTTTGGACTGTGAATAATATTTTTTAAATTTTTACTAAGTCAAAAAGTTCATGTAAGTCTATTTTGTTTGTTAAAAAATAAAAAAAAGAAAGTAGAATTACAAGTACAAAGTGCTTAACCAGCATTTGAAAGGACAATATCCTCTATCTTTTCCTCCCCATACTCTGAAGGAAGATTGCTCTATAGTATTTTCATCAATCTTCATCTAAGACCTCTACAAACATTAATCTGCTGAATCTATAGGACTGGTGGTTAGAACTATAGAAGAGACTGTCCAGAGCTGTACATTTAAATACCTTACAGAGACAGAAGGCTGATAGCTTTCTGAAACTTCTAACTGCTTAATGTACATTTTCTACTCTGTTACTAATCGATTGGCATTCTTTTGACTCTTGCATCTGCAATAACACAGACAAAACTTCATCACTACATTTCAATGACATGTTAGATAGAGTGAATACTGGAGAGACAGTAGATTGCCTGAACTGGAAGGGAGAAGATAAGAAGATTTATATCCTTTTTAAAATTTTTTCCTTCAACTCTGCAAAACACAAACAGAATTATATAGCCAGTCATTAAAACTCCTTTATTTTACTACATAGCCCTAGATCAAGATAATTCCTTCTTAACACAACAGTGATGACATCGCGGTGCTTCTCAAAGCAGTTCTCTTTCTAATGTTTCATTAGCTTTTTAAACTTCTTGCTTTGATACAGAATACTTTTTCTTTATTTCATTTGTAGAGCAAGTAAATGTAATAAGCACCCTTTTGGAAAATCAGTCTGGTTTAAATCACGCATTCTTTATACAATGTTAAGAGGAGAACGGTTAACATTTGTAGCCTCATGACTTGCAAATGAAAGAAAATAATAATGCTTAGCAAGACATTAGAAGAACACATTCACCATGAATCATACTGCCCTTGAAGGTGCAGCTTAAAAAAGCAGAAAAATAGATTTGACACCACTTGGACTTGCAGCTCGGACATGCTGCATTAAACTGTTCAAAATTAATTTAATCTGAGCAAGGAGAATAATAGCCTCTCAGTTCAAGGCTTCTGATAGCAGTAATTTGCACTCGAAAGTACTTCCAAAGGGAAAGAATAAATGAAGGGCGACTCTCCAAAACTGAATGAGCAAATGTATTCACTAAATGAAAGCCTCTTGATCACCCTATAAAAGATCATCCAGAAAAATGACACATTCTATTTCACTCTCTTGGGTAAGAATTTTGTCTGGTGACTATTCAGTCCCTCTGCTTTGGGGAGAGATTCATCCTTTTTCGAACTGTTGATGACTCTGAAAGTAGTGTCTGGCTTCAGTTGCTATATTAATTCAGTGGCCTAAAACCAATTTGATAAAAGATCATACAGTTATGGGCTCGGTGCCCAATATTCCCTTTTATACTCTTGGGGAAGACATTTCTTATAGAGTAAGTAAGCAAAAGAATCAAAGTATTTAGGGTTTGAGACAATCCATGGCACTGTTTTATAATCACAGAAATGATCCAAACAAACCCAGACATCAAGGCGGGTTTTGATCACAAGGAAAGATTTGTGCCCAAGGGAGGCTGCTCACATTAAAATTCTTGACTCATTAAATTAATCAATAGAGTAACCAGTGGAGGCAGATTAGTATAGTGTGTGTCTTTAAAAGTCAAGAAAATATGCTTACTCACAATTCTTTGTCCCATTGCCTTACCCCAGAGT
Organism: Hystrix cristata; assembly: GCA_004026905.1. Classification (NCBI taxonomy): domain Eukaryota; kingdom Metazoa; phylum Chordata; class Mammalia; order Rodentia; family Hystricidae; genus Hystrix; species Hystrix cristata. Next base: position 18,929 of record PVJO010000253.1, read on the forward strand.
ACAAAATTCTCCACCTTGATCACTCCTTTGGGGAGTGTGACTCTGGAAATCACTGATGCATTCACTTGTTACATGAGTAACCACCAACGGTAGCACTTAGCAGAACTCTGACAGATTTGGACAAAACATAGACAAAGAAAAACTTGGTTTCAGGAATACTAGGCAGATGAGTCCTTTTGGAAGTACATAGAAGACAAGACTCGATAAATGCTTTGTATCTGTATCCAATAAAAAGAATTATAGATAAAAATAGTGTTGCTAAGTACTTAAATATTCATTTTAAATTATTTCCTTTCCTAGATGTTAATCTAGTACTTATCTGCATACTCTAGGATAAATTATTTTTTCCTTGATTTGTGCTATACTGGTGGTGAGAAAGTACATGCAGCATAGATGAAGAAAAAAATTTGTCCATATAGCAAGAGATTAAATAACACATTAATATTCAAGTTTCATTTCCAGTCCCTTAGTTGCTTTTCTTTTGCAAATTTAGAGGAAGGAAAACCAAAAGGACTTCTTAAATTCTCTGGTAACACTTAATTTCTTCTTAATAATTTACCTGTCAGTAGTTATTTGTTCTATGAGAATTCAAATAATGGTGGTTATGCCAAGTGCCTTTAAAAAAATGGCTTTAGCATGTCTTAGAAGTTTAAAATGGATTGAGAATTTTCAGAACATTAAACATCATAGTTAGTTGTTTCCAATTAAAGCCAAGCTGGTTCCCCAAAACAGGAATAATTATTATTAAATACTGAACACAATGTTTTATATACTTATCTAAATTTCAATGAACAGTGTTGAACTTTTTTCACAGGGTTATGCTATTTTTCATTGGTTAGACAGATATTACTAGATTAGTGGGTTTGTTTGTTTGTTTGTTTGTTTATTGGGTTTTTGAGACAGGGTCTCACTTTGTAATTTAATTCAGCCTGGGCTTGGATTTACTCTGTAGCCCAGGCTGCCCTCGAACTCATGGTGTTCTTCCTGCTTCAGACTCTTGAGTGCTGGGGTTACGGGCAAGCACCACCACGACCAGCTTAGATGAGTGTTTTAAAACATTTTTCCTTAACAGAAAACTTCAGATTGACAGAATTTTTGTTAATCTTAAATGAACCAATTTCTTCTTTTCTCTTCAAAAGAAGCATAGAACTCTGCTTAATATTATTTGACAAAAAATTCAGTCATATTTCTTGAAGTGGGACTGGACACCATTTATATCAGTAACACTTAAACTATTAAGAAGATACTGAGTTAAGCAAGCCCTGCCTCTGAGGGCTCCTCCATTTGGCATTATACCAGTTGTTTTATGTACACTCTTATTTAACATTCATGTTTCTCTTATATGTTCTGAGGGTTGAAGTTACCTGGTATAAGTGAATTACTGGGATCCAACTTTGCTATCACCCACCTGCTCAGTCAGTGCTGTTACCAAATACACTACTATTCATTATGTTACAGATCAAATGATACATCTATATACATTTGATTTCATACAATTTATGTTTAAATCATTGAAGCGAAGAAAGAAAAAATATTTGGCTCTAATTTTTCTACTATAACAGAATACCATAGACCTAGTGTTTTATGGAGAAATGAACTTTCACGTATCTAGAGGATGAAAAATTCAGGAAGAAGTGAGCCACATTTTCATTTTCTGGTGAGGATCTGATCTGTAATTCCAAGATGGTGCCTGGAATGCTGCATTCTCTTCAATGGGATAGCATTGAGTAATAGATGTTAATGGAATATTATTCAATTGTATACAAGGAATATCACTCAGCCTTAAATCTGTAAGACATTCTAATGCATGATACAATATGGATAAACCGTGAATACACCAAGGCTATGTGAAACAAACCATTCACAAAAAGACAAATATATCTTATTTAAGATTATTTAAAATACCTAGAGTGGTCAAATTTAAGAGAAAAAGTGAAATGGTGGTGCAGGGGGTGGGGGAATGGAGATGTGGGAAGTTATTATATGATAGTTACAGGGTTTTTGTTCTGGAAGATAAAAAGAATTTTGGAGATTGAAAGTAGTGATGGCTGCGCATTGTGAATGTTTTTGATGACAAATATGTTAAACTAAATGGCACCAAATAATTAAGATGATAAATTGTATGTGTATTTTCTTACAAGTATAATTGCTAAAATAAAATTAATGTGAAATGAGTTTATTTCTGGATATTCAATAATATTATATCAGTTTATATACTTTTGTTAGTGCACACTGTCTTTATCACTGAAGTAACCTTTAAAATAAGAAAAAGTAAACCAAGATGTATCATGTACAGGTACAAAATAACCATGTTGATTATGAACATTATGTATACAATGTACCAATACATGTTCTTGGTAAAACTAATAAAAAAATAAAAAAAAAATAAAATAAGACAAAGTGAGTCTTTCAACACCAGTCTTTAACACATTTTTAGCTTTTCTGGTCCCCTTAAGTTTCCATATGAAAATTAATATCAAAGGCCATATGGTTTTATAATAGTAAGTATGTTAATTCAGTAGATAAATTGGGGGAATACTTCCATTTTAGCAAGATTACACTTTCTAGTCTTTGAACATGGAATAGCTTTTGAGTTATTTTATACTTAAAATTTCTTTCCATGTATTGCAGTTTTCATAACATAAGTTTTGCAGTTCTTTGTAAATAGTTTTGCAAGCGTCTTACTTTTAATATCATTATGATATATTTTTCTCAATTTCATTTTCAGATGGTTCATTACAAGTTCATAAATCCACGTTTTTGCATCTTCACCTTGCATCATCCAAACTGTTTTAGTTTGTCTTATTCTAATATTTTTAGTATATTCCTTACTTTTTTCTGTGTAAAAGATCATACAACTTGGGGACAAAGATAGTGTTTCTTCTTGATTTTCAGATACGTTTAATTTTATTTTGCTGCTGAATTATGGAAGCTTCAGTTCTCAGGACAATTGTGAATAGAAGTCATGAGGTTAATCATTTTTCTGTTATTCCTGCCATGAGGGCTCAAGTGTTCAATTGTCCTGAGAAACAATTATGTGTTACTTTTATGGTGGGTTTCCTCTTCATGCCTTTTGTCAGATTGAGAAAGTTCTTTTCTTGGCCTTTGATGATTTGTATAATGAAGCTGTGCTGATTTTTTCAGTTTTCTGCATACTAAAATGATGGTCAATTATTATGTGTTCATCTATTCTTCAGCCTTGTTCATTTTCTCTTCCTCTTCTGATCTCTGATAACTTCTTTTGTTACAGACACACAAGTTATTGAGATTCTTTTCTTTTCTTTTTTCAGTCTATGTTCTCTCTGTTGTTGAGAATGAGTATTTTTAACATTCTTTTCAAGTTTGCCAATTCTTCTGTTCCCTCCATTCTACTATTTTAGCCTATGAATACAGTCTTAGCCTTTGTATTATCATTTAGGAAAATTTCATTTGTTGCTCTCTATATTTGTTTTCTGTTTTGCCACTGAGACTCTTTTTTCTTTCTGAGTCTGTTTTCCAATTTTTAAAAAAAGGCAGTTTGTAATTGCTTCTGGAATCATGTTTGCCATGGCCATCGTTGCTTTAAAACCTTTGTCTGGTCATCCCATGTTGTTTGTCATCTTGTTTTAACATGTACTTATTTTATTTCATTGTCCAGTTTGATATCCTCTTCATTATTGATATGATGAAAACAGGAAACTTCACTGTTTTCAGTATGATAGCATGAGAATATATAATTTATTAAAATCTCTGCTTTTGCCAGCTTTCCCTGATAGCATTCTGCGGGAGGATTGTCGGAGCTCCTCAGTTACTGCCAAATGGAGGTAGAAATTCCAGTTCTGTAATATGTTCTCTATTCACAGTAAGGGTGTTTCTTATGACTGTTGAGCATGAGTGGGTGTTTCAGCTTTTCACATGACCTTTCCTAACACCATGGGAGTGGTTGGTTATGGGCCATCATTACTCCAGATAGTGATGATCCCACACTTGGTCTTCCTCAATACTACCTCAGTGGAGAGATACAGGAACAACTCATTATTTCGGGTGGAAATTAAATCTATGGTTGTTATGGTTTGTGTCTAGATGTCCTCCCAAAGCCTCATGTGGTAAGAGATAGCTGGATCTAGAGTGTGTGATTACTAAATTCGTCCATTGATCGGTTTGGCATGGTTCTGCTGGGATCAAGGATGTGAGACTGAGATTGGGGGTGGGAGTGCTGCCCACCCTAAGGACAGATAGCCTAGATAAAATATAAGATACAGGAAGAAGCTAATTAGCTGCTTGTTTGCATTTCCTTGCCTACATTCCTTGCATTCCTCACTTTACTTTGCTGCCGGTCTGCCGTGCCGCCCTGCCTCAGACCCAGCGGACTATAGACTGAAACCTCTACAAACTGTGAGCTAATAAACCTTTCTTCCCCTAATTTTGGGTGTCAGGTATTCTGTCCCAGAAACGAGAGAAAAGTAACTAAAAAAATGGTCTTTATACAATACCCAGTGACATCATAGTGGTGGTGCTGAGGAGCAAGATCTGCTTCTTTATTTTAAACAAGGATCAAAATATTGCCTCCCCACTTAGCCTTGTCTTACACAAATCCATGGAGGATTGGTAGCACTTTACTGCAGTCTGGTAAGGGTAGAAGCCTAGACTCTTTATTCTACCTTTCATTGTACAGTCAGGAATTGCTCAAACTGTTTCTTAGGAGTTTGGTCTAAGAAGAGCAGTTGGGGTTCAGGGAACTCATTATCACATTGTTTCTTGAGGCTCGAGCTCCCAATTCACCCTGCTTTCTTCTACTTTCTGGAGACATTTTGTTTGGTTACATTTGTATTCATATCTTTCATATTCACTTGCATTTAGGAGGAAGGATATGGAAAAGAATGTCTATTTCATCTTCCCCCAAACAGAAGACTGCTAATCAAAACTTTTCAAAAAGTTTTTTTAACCAGCTATGCATTCATCTAACTTGGTTTTATTTATCCCAGTCATATTAACGTACCAAAGTGCGCATGCTCTCCTTCAACAAATGATTAGTGAGTATGAACTATGAGCTTAGAACTAATAAATTAATCTACATTTTTACCTGATAAGAGTTCCGAGTTTAGGTAGGAGTTAAAAGGGAATATTTGATTGAAATATACTTTTAGATGTGGAATGTTCTTATAACAAAAACATACGGCTTACAAAAAGAGACTGTTACACTGTTGACAAAATTTATATTGGGTATCACTCTAGTTTCCTCTTAATCTTTCAATCTACTAGTCTATCAACACTTTTTTCAAAGGTAATTGAATTGGCAATGTTTATTCCAACTGAATCAAAGATATTCTTTTACCTTTACTGATATTTTGCTGAATGTCCACAAACTATATCTAAAATGTTGTGACAATCAGCTGGGCACAGTAGAACATACCTGTAATCCCAGCACACTGGGAGTCTGAGGGAGAATGAATGCAAATCCAAACCTGAGCCTGGGAAACCTTGCCTCAAAAAACAAAACAAAACAAAAAACAAAACAAAACAAAAAAAACGCTGATGATGCAGCTCAGTGCAAATGTTCAAGGTTCATTGGTAATCAATCTCAAGATACTTCTACATTGTAATTGGAAGAATTTACGTTTTTCATAATTCTGTAAAAATATAAATCAGAACATTGCACATCTTCATTTTTCTGACGACTTTCCTACTTACTGTGATTTCTCAAATATTTTCATGACTGTATCTGAAACCTCTTCCATTTCCCTTGAATATAATTCATCTGGCCTGGGAGTGTAAAGCATTTGAAAAAAGCACATTAGAGCTCTCTTATATTCTTCATCACTTATTGACCCTCATTTCACTCCTAACCACATTTATTCAATGGATTCTAGTAAGAGGGTATTTATTCTTCTTATAAAGGTCAGGCACAAAATGGGGTTGAATCATTATATTTTCTGTCATCTGTTATTATGTTTCTAGGAAAGGGTCTCACTTGTCCTCTTTTTTGTTACATTGAACACAGTTATCAAAATCCTTTTATTTGTCCTTAGAATTTTTATAGGTGCCGGCACAATTTATGCTTAATCTTTTCAAGCATATTATCACAGAATATTTTATATGTGTCTTTGATTGTAAATATTTTCTTCTATATTTATACATGTCAGTAGCCAATATGAATTCACAAGAAATTCCACAGTATGCCTCTGCTGTTCAAAATGTGTGTTTAAAAATTTCATTCTTCTTGAGCACTTTTCTCTCTCGTGTCTTTGTTTTCTCATCTGGCCTATAGAAATCTGATTTCTAAAGTCAAGTATAGCTCTAGATATCTAAAATCCCCTCCTTTGTCTTTCTGCCTGCTTTCAGTGCTTTTTGGGTCAGTACGTGCCAGTAAAGTACACAAGCACTTTTCTCTAGTGCAGTGCAGCCAAATGCCTAATCAAATAAATGAACACTTTCCTCTCAACTCAGTCACTTTGGGGGAAAAACAAACCTCATATGGTAACCTGTGGATATGTGGAAATGTGCATATAACCCATGTCCCTCCATTTATATGAATATAAACTTTCTAAGGCAGGTATTTATGTTTTCATTGTAATCTGTGTTTTCATTAGGCAACCGTAATTCCCCTAATATATTTTTGCGGGCATCAAGGGGCAAGTAGCTGAAGGAGGATCACAGAAAGTCAGCACAAAGGCATTTTATATGTTATCATCACACACACACACACATATACACACATGCACACACATAAATCTAATAAACCATAAAATGTGTCCTACTTTGTAAAAAATAACAGAACTTTACTACCATAACACACTTAAGAAAAATGAAATCTTGGGCTTGGGTTTTGGATTAGTGGTAGAAGGCTTACCTAGCACAAACAAGGCCAAGGATTAGAACTCCCACATTGACAAAAATTTGAAGTCTGGAATAAATACTCTTAATTGGTTTATATAACAATGAAAATTTGAATATATATGAGAGACTTAACTTGCATTGGAAAAGCACACATAATGCATCTATTACTTTTTAATTATATGAAATAATAAAGCTCTTCACTCAGTTCTTCTGGTCTTTGATGTCAACACATCGTGAATTTTAAGTTGATGTGTCAATATATTTTGAATTGACCACAGAACCAGTGTTGTACCAGTTCATAAATTCCCCACTCACTCTAAAGGAGACTATTGCAACTACTGAGATAAAAATGACTGAACTTGGATGTTCCTCTATATCCAAAACAAGGTTAATTCATTATTATTGTCATCATACTGAAATTGACACTTGCAATCTGGGTAGATTGTTGAGCTATCGCTCTGTTAGAGACCATTATATTTTATTGGGATCATTTAAAAACTGGAAATATTGCCATGCTGCTCATTAGGAAAATAAAGATAACATACTGGATTTCAAATTTTGCGTATATTACTAAAGACATAACTTGTGGTGTCAGAGAAGTCACTTTGTGCAGTTACGTTAAGAATTATAGCTTACATGTGTTTGTCAATAAAACTGAAAAACTGATCCAGTTGAAATTATTTCATTTTCAAAATGTTTGATGACTTATTGACTAAGAGCTATTTCTTTTATCTGCCTCAAATGAATTATATCACAGAAAGTAGTTCTAAAATGATTTTTTACTGCATATTATTTGTATAGAATAGTGGGTTTTGTTCTGACCTATTTGCTGATGCGTATAACATATATTTATCAGACCCCATTTCTCTTCTTTCTTTCCCCCTCTCCTGATCCAATTCCTCTTCTCCAACAGTCTCCCACTATACATTAAGCTTTTGAAAACATGGAATGTTAACACTCACTATTCGCTAATAATTATTTCCTGTTTTTAGCGTAGATATATACAATATCGACTGTTAGCTACAAGATAAATTTGATTTTGGTCACATATAAAGGAGATGTAGGCTAAAATAATGCAGATGGATTGGGGTAGGAAGAGGTTGAGTAGATTGAAAGTGTGAAGAGTAAGAAAGTGCTTCAAATTCAATCTAAATTCTGATTTTGCTTAAAATGTTTTTCATTATAATGTAACAGGTATGTGGAGTGTAGAGAGATTATAAAATGATTTCCTTGTCTATAACTTACAGTTTTAAAACTGTAACTTAATTTTTATTCAGCAATATCACCTGTAGTTTGATAGCTTATACAACCTATTAACTCATTTGAAAAAAAAGCAAAAATAAGGACAAAAAGGTTCTAATGAGTCAAAAGCAAAATTTATATAAAAATATCTTTAGATCCAAGACTAAAACATGCATTTAGATATGCAGATGCCCCAATAATGTTTTTAAATAATGTGGCAACTTTACAACAACATATTATCTTTATCACCAAGTACTGAGCTAACATTGTTAGGAGACATCAAAGATGTTGAAATTTGCAAAGATGTGATTTGTGATCCTACATATGACTATGATTAAAGGCTGCTACTATACAATCACATATTGGTAAGATCTAAACAGATTTCATAACTTATTTCATTAAGAAGCACTTGGTATTTGAGTAATTTTTATGAACAGTTCATTTACTTATTATGTCTTAGTTTCTCTTCAGGTTTAAATCTAACATAACTCATGCATTTTTAGGCGAATAATAAAATCCTGCTATTACCTTTTTCTTCATTTTACACATTTTCAAATATTTTAAATTGCACATACATATTTAATCTTCCCAAAGTGAGGGCTTATTGACAACAGGAAATGTGTTTGTTTAGCTCTTTAACCCCATTACCTAGAACTTTCTTAAATGCATCATGAATAAACATCTCTTTATATCTGATTGCTCAAATTTTCCTCTTCTTTCTTTTCTTTACTTTTCATTATTAAAAACTACAAGTGTGTTGCCACAGGAAATATTTGCAGGATTCACGTTTTGGGAAAACACACTGCTTAGATTTTTAGTCTCAGGAATCACAGTTCTGTTGCGAAAATAGAAGAAAAATTAACCAAGAAATTTGATGAGAAGTCTGTCATAAAATTCAAATATGAATAGTGAAACTGGGTCAATACAATTTAATCTGATGAATTTCCTAAATGTAATAACATTCAGAAAGCCAAGTTCTGTGCAGTAGAGAGAGTTGTACAGCAATTTTTCAGGAAAAAGAAAAGGAATAAAAGCTCTGTCAAGCAAATTTTGCTGAAGGTCATTGCAGAAGCCTAAGATTTACAATGTTAATGAGAAATGGAAAAAGAAAAAATAATCCTGACTTACAGAGAAATTATAATATAATACATTTGAAACTCTCAAAACTAATTTAGAGGAACTAATTTTAATATCATTCAACTCAAACATCACAAAGAATTTCTAATTTTAAGTGATTAAATTTTCAGATTAGAGAGAATATATAAATAACTGATGCAAAAGAGAATTAAGAGGAAGCCTACTCGTGGTTCTCTGTAAAAATCCAACTGAAATAAAAGAAATATTTAAAGATAACGATCCATAACACTTCAGGAAGACATGAAATGTAAATACAATGAATAGATTAGAAATTTTGAGGAATTTCTGGAATCATATCAACAGATAAACAATAGTAGTTAGAGCTTTGGCATAAAATAAATGTGATCTATTGCAGAGTTGAGAATAGTTCTTTTCTGATGAAGCCTCAAATATAAGAAAGACCCAAACTCAACAAATGTAAATAACAGTAAATAATCTAGAGTTATCATCCGTGTAATAAGTTACCAAAGTTCATTGGAAAGAATTGGATTTAACAGAAATACCACTCCCACACTACAAACAATGCTCTGTAGCACACATTGATATTTATCACTTGGAAAAAAAAACATAATTTTTTCTGGTTAAGTAGATATTTTTTCTTTAAAAATTTAAGAACTACATGTAATTAGCTTTAAAAGTCTAAATACTACAAGTTTCATATTGAAAACCAGTAATTACCAACTGCTCGTAGAATTTCTTTCCTTTTAGAGGCAACTACACTCAACTCCTTTAACTCATATATTGTGTAACTGTTGGTTTTGAGGTTTTCAAAAATGTAGACATTGTATACTGCCTTCTAAATTCAAAATATTAATATTTTTATTCTAATTCAGAAACATACTTCTAATCTATACATCCCAGTATCGATTTATTTTCATTTGTTAAGTCAATATTCAGATTTTAAATTATGACTACATAAGATACTCAAGCTGAATCTACCATTACACCAGAATTACATTTTCCTTTTAATACAACTATTTATTTTTTTCTATAGTTGATAATTGCTTTAATATTTATTTACATAGTTACACCTATGACTAACTTATCTCCAAATTTTCTGATAGAACTCTACATCTCTTCTGAAAATGGTTACACAGTTGAGATCATCTGTAGGTCACATTTTTTAAAAACTTGAGACTTTAATTTTAAATACTTCCATTTTTTTTTAACTACAAATAAAACTTTTCCTCTCAAATGTTACTGTATAGACCTGGTTTTGGGAGTCCTATTTTTTGGGGGGAGGTTACTTTATTTTATTTTATTTTATTTATTTATTTATTTTTTACCAAGAACATGTATTGGTACATTGTATACATAATGCTCATATTTACCATGGTTATTTTGTACCTGTACATGATGTATCTTGGTTCCCCTCTTCTTCCCCACCCCTCCCTTCTGCTCCCCCAATTCCCTATTTACAGCAGGTTTATTTACATTTTTCCATTTTTTCACATTCCCTTTTCTTTCCCTTTTCCCTTCCTTTTTTCCCCCTTCTCCCTTTCTAGACAAAGAAGTATAATAGATATTAGGTTAAAAAAAAAAGATAACATTCAAAAGAGAGGAGAACTAGAAAGGGAGTCTTATTTTTAACACAGGACTAGAGATGAGCAATTTCTCATCCTGAAAAATGTCTTCAATTTTCTCTACAATGAATAACTCATTCCCAAAATACAAAGATCTTTTTCTAGGTTTACTGGTCCCTAAAATTGTCCATTTCCCCTTCCATCCTAAATTGGTTTATTAATATTGCAGGTTGGTGTTCTCTGAATTTTAAGATAGAAGATTTCTTGAAAAACGTAGTATCTGTTCAGTTATGTTTACAGAGAAGGGATTTAAAAAAAAGGTAGATTGGAAATGCAGTATGTGAGGATGAGCTTGGCGACTGGCGTTTCTCATAATGCCACCTAGTTACTACAAAGTGGTAGAATTCGAAAGATGGTTGAAGGCTGCTCAAGTTTCTGAAAGGAATACACTCATCAGATGCTTTAATACGGTGAGTTATATTCACTAGATTGCCAGCATTTGGGGAATAGATGCAGGGTCGATTACACAGAGTTTCATATCTGTCCCTCTTTTCAGTAGTGTTTCATTCCTACTCTTTTCTGTTCCTAGAATCTTCAGTGGGGCGGGGCGGGGGCGACACTTTCAATTATAATAGATATTAAAATTCCCATCTCTTACAGGACGTGGTGGTGTGATACTCGTCCATAAGTGTTGATTAGGGAAAGGGATGTAACGTCTAAATATTCTATACAGAGTTTTAACTACATTTCCAGTTTCTAGCTCTATTTTCCTCCTGCTTTCAACATTAATATGTATTTCCAATTCTAGTATTCTCTAAGGTTTGAATAATAATTAGCTTAATTTTTATGCTCACCCCCACACACCCACACACTTCCAATTTTGTAGACACCCAAGGAGAGAGGAAATAAAAACCTAAATCAATTAACAATTAATCCACTTTCAATCATCCAAAACTATATGAGAATCTTTTATTTTTTAACAATTCCCCTTCTGTGCTAGCGACTTTAACTTTTAAATGTTTCCTCACTATCATTTTAAGGAGATCTCAAAAGGGGAAAAATAGTAAAAACATATTCTGAGAGAAATCTTCAAACTACATTTTAAGTAAAGAGTTTCTAGCATAAATAGTGAAGCTAAAAGATTAGCAGATTATAGTCTGTAATTAACACTGAGAAGGAGGAAAAAAGGTGCAAGACATACATTATATTTAATCTTAACATTTTTCATTGAGATAAAACCCAAACAGAATAAGAGTTCCAACTCAAGAGATCACTAGAATTCATGATGGACTTGGAGAAACAAGGAAACTATAGGAAAGGAAAATAGTTATTTATATACAGACAAACAATTATGGATACAGCCCAGGAAAATTAAGGCTCAATCCATCTCTCTCAATCACCTAGGACAGGCATCTGAATTAAAATCTGTATTTTTCAATATTTGGACCAGGTTTCTATGTAGCCTATGTAGGCTGAATGTTCTATTTAGAGTCTGAATGAAATATAAAAGGAAAAATAAATCACCAAATTTTAAGATGTAACTTTCACATAACAAAATTAATTGGAGAAATAGAATAAAAATTTTAAATTAGAATAACCAATATAAAGGGGATACTTTTATAGGAAATAGTATGTCCCCAAAGAACCAACTTCATTGGTAAAAAAACATCAAATTTCTTGAAAATTGTGAGCTAAAATAATTAGCAAATAAAATGAGTTAATGAAAATTAGTAAATAAAAATTTTGAAATGACACCAAAGCAGCAGTTAGGCAGAAATTTATAGTATTAATACTTTCTCTCTCGCCATATCTCTCTCTCTCTCCCTCTCTCTTCCCCCTCCAGTCTCCTCTCTTCTCTTATCCTTCCTCTTTCTTTCTTCTTCAGTACTGAATATTGAGCCCAGGGCCTTTGCATTGAGCTACATTCCCATCCCTTTTAAAAATATTCTCTCTGTGTGTTGAGACAGGTTATACTAAGTGGCCCAGGCTGGGCTAGAACTTACAATTTTCTTTCCTCAGCTTTCCAAATTGCTGCAATTCCAGTTGTGCATTTTTACAAATGACCTATATTTATTTCTTCAATGAAATGCAGAGGTAAGATTCTTCCCATGAGGAAAACTCCAATACCAGGTTTCTTTACTAATATATTTTACCAGAAATTTAGGGAAGAATGAGTACTAACTTTATACAAACTCTTTTGGAAAATTGCGAAGTCAGAAATGGTTCATAACACATTCTATGAGGTCAACATTACATTGATATGCAAATGAAATAAAGACATTGTAAGAAAACTGTAGACAAATATATCTCAGAAACATAAACGTAATTTAAAAAATAACAGCTTAGCAAACTGAATTTAACCTTAAGTAAGAAGAAAGATACATTATGACAAAATGGGGTTTATTTTAGGTTAATTTAACATCCCAAAATAAGCTAATTGAATATGATATGCTATAAAAATTATACATGAAAACCCATATGATAACTTCAGGAGAAATAGTAAAAAGAATTGATGAAATTCAGATTCTATTTCTTTTACAAATTCTCAGAACACTAGGAATAGAATTTCTTCATTCTGATAAAAGAACCTATGAAAATATTACAGTTAACACTACAACTATTGGCAAGAGATGGAACACGTTCACTCTAATCAATATAAAGACATGGACGTCTTACCACATCTACTCAAAATTGCACTGAAGGCCATAGTTAGGGAATTTAAGAAAGACAGAAATAATTGAAGGCTACTCAAATGGTAATGAAAAAATAATATCTGTGTCTTTTCTGTCAACAAGGTCTTGCCTGCATAAAATTGAATGGAATCTAAAAAATGCTATTAGAAATAAGTCAGTTTTAACAAAATGACAGGATGAAATATCTATGCAAAGAGAAGAGTTTTGCATAATAGCAGTAAATATTAGGATATCAAATTTTGTTAAATTATCTTGTACAATAGCATCAAAAGATAAATACTTAGATACCACTAAGTAAAATGTGGCTGACATAAAACTGAAAACCTGCAAAGCATTGATGATAGAATTTGACATGATTTCAGTAAGTGAAAAGGTACACATACATCATATTTCAGAAGGCTCTATATTGTTAAATCGCCATTTCTCCCTGAATTGTTCTATAAATTTAACACTCTCCCATCAAAATGACAAGGTGATTCTATATATTTATATGAAAATATGGGTAATCTGAAAGAATCAAAACATCTTTCAAAAAAAGACAAATTTAAAAGACTAAGTCTTTTAATCTTTAAACTTACAAACTCTACTGTAAAGAGAGTTTTGTGGTATTGGCATCAAAATATACAGATATATAAAATGAAATAGAATGGAGTTCAGAAATGTATTCATACATATATGAACTAACATTTTTGACAATATTAAAAGGCAATTAGGTGGAAAAGGAATAGATGTTTCAAACAATTTTTCAGGAAAAATTACACACATATAAGTAAAAAAGGTTAATTATGATTATAACACATAAAATAATTACTTAAATATAGACATGAGAAATTACAAAAAATATAATTTATAGAAAAAACACAAATCTTTGAGATGGTGGTTAGAAAAATATCCCTTTGTTATGAGCAGCAAAACACAGTAAATAGGTGACAAATTAGGATTTCATGAAAATGTAAAACATTCTTTTTTTTTTGGTGCTGGGGATCAAACTCAGGGCCTTGTGTCTGCAAGGCAAGCACTCTGACCGCTGAGCTAAATCCCCAGCCCTAAAACATATTCTTTTAAAGATAATTTAAAGAGAATATAATGACAAGTCACAGACTGTGAGAAAATGTTTGCTAAGCATATATTTGATAAAGACTTTATTTACAGAATATATAAATAACTTTCAAAGATTAAAATATATATTAAAATATATAAACATCCAAATTGACAAAATGGCCAAAATATTTGCATAGACACTTTGCTAAAGAAGATATAACATATACTCTCATGAAAATAGGCTAAACACTGTTGATAATCAAGTAGATTAAAAAAGGCACAATAAAGAAAGTAAACATTTACATTTTTAAATGGCTAAAATTACAAAGACCGACCATGTAAGTGTTGACAAAGATATGGCACAATTGGAACCTCCATAGAATCCTGGTGAGAATGGGAAATATCATGGCAATTTTTGAAAACAATTTTTCACTTTTTAAAAGATTAAATGCATACTGGCTATATGATCTAAGCACACCACTCTTACTTAAAACCAGCAAAACTCAGCAAGCTCAACATTAAATCCTGTAGATCCATGTCAGCTTCCAGGGCAACTTACATTGAGAAATGAGGTCCAAAGGGCTTGAGTAATTCTTGTACCTCTATGACTTTGCCACTTGCAGCCTGCATGACCTCTAATTTTGCCTGGCTCCACTCATGGCCTGCAGTTTTCTTCAGCAGACATTCCACATTCCTGGCATTATCAAACTTCCTGAGTACTCCATTGGAGCTTTGGTTTCACTCTCATACAGTTAATCATCACCTTCTTGTGGGCTTGGTAGCAGGGACTTGGAACTTGTCACATGTATATGTATATGGTTCACCTCACCGACCTTCATATGAAATCTCAGTGGAATCCTCCATGGACCCATAACTATTACAGTTTGCGTGCCAGAAAAATCAACACTATGTGATTAAGCTAAGGTCTGCTGCTAGGGGGAGAAATAGCTAAGCTACCTTGAACCGCTGCTGATTGCTGAGCTTGGGCCTGCACTTGAGTAGATGATCCCGAGTAGGTCATCCTTGTATTATTTTCTCAAAACAAAGTCACACAAAGTTTATACTTTTACACCCTTGAGCCAGTGATGGGTGGGATGTTGCCATTACCTGAGATGCCCTGTAGGTATCTTTCCCACTGTTCTTATACAAAGTACTTGGGATATTTTTCATGCATTTTTTTTTTTTTTCTTACCAACCACACGCTCCCTGGCCCCAACTTGACACTAGCTTTCTTTCTGGTCAATTGCAGAATTTTCACATCTTTTGGTTCTTCAGTTTGCTGTCATTCTCTGTAATTCTTGCTAAAATCCACCACTGCCTATGCCTTGGCTTGAACATTGGGATGTCTCAAATTTCTTCTGCCAGATTAATTAGTCCACCACATTTAAATTAAGCCTTAAAGAATTTTTTTTTTTTTGGATATGGACAAAAGGTAGACAAATTCCTTAACAGAATGAAGTACACGTGGCCTTTAGACCAGTTTCTGGTAGAGTCCTCGTTCTTATTTGCAACCTCGTGACCATGGTCTTTACTTTCTGTGTTTCTCTCAGCATTCTGGTCTTCTGAACTCTGATTAGGATCACCCATCGGGCTATGTTTATAAAATCCTCTGCCTTTTCTAATGAGCATTTCTGAAGTTTTCCAAACTTCTCCCATAAACCTGTTCCAAATAGTTTTGAATCACGTGGTCTGGTACAGTTGCTCTTGTAACTCTATTTCTCTGGTGCCAATTTCTTATAGTAGTACTCCATAACTACCCTGATCCAAGCCATCATCATCTTTTCTCTGTACTAGTACAATAGCTACTTAAATGGTCTTTGCTTCCATTCTGGTTCAGCCATCAGTTTATTCTCTACATGGCAGTCAGACTGACCTGTGTAAATAGATGTCACATCATTTGCTTAAAACACACTAACAGCTTCACGAGGCCTATAAAATAATCTATATAAGCTTGTCCCTCTGCTAGTATTCCAATCTCACTTGCTACTGTTAAGCCTTGTGTTGATTCATTCCAGACACGGTGAGAAGAAATATTGATATCCAAAGATGGACAAATTTTGGCATCTCATTAAACACATGATAAAACAAGATAACAAGATGCCTCTAAAAGTTTATAAATCCTCAGCAATTGCATCTGCAGACATTAAAGTGGGTGGGATATCGATCAAAAATTCCCAAAATAATTGATAAAGTAATCAATGGAGTCAAAGAAAATACAAATAAACAACTGAAGGAATTAAAGTCGACAATGTGGGATATAACAAACAATTCACTAAATACTCTGAAACAAACCCAAACACAAATCTTAAAAATGAAAAGGCTCAGTAAGTCAAGTAAAAATTCAGTTAAAAGTCTCAGCAACAGATTCCATGAAACAGAAGAATGTATATCAAAGCTAGACTATTCAGACAATAATAAAGAAAAGTAAATCTGTAAACAAGATGTACAAGATCTCAGAGACAACACCAAAAGTTAAAATTTAGGATAACTATGTCCCAAGAAAGGAGTAAAGATACAAGTTAATGCCATAGAAAACTTATTCAGTGAAATAATAGCAAGACTTTTTCCAAATCTGGAGAATGATATAGACAATTTAGGTACTAGAGACATTTGGAACCCCCGGAGATATAATCAGGAAAGAATTTCTCCACATTATATTTTATTTGATATTCTGATAATCCAGAATAAATGAATTACATTGAAAGATGCAAGAGAGATGATCCAAAAGACCTATAATCACAAACCCATCAGAATAAGCGATTTCTCAGTAGACTATCTAAAGTCCAGAAGGGCACGAAATAATGTATTTCAAGCCCTGATAAAAATGTAGCCTCCATTCTAACTTTACTATATTAGTCAGATGTTTTCTTGCTGGGACACTATACTCATCAGTGAAAATTTAAAGGAGGAAAGGTTTAACTTGGCTTCTGGTTTCAGGAGTTTAAGCCTATAGTTAGTTATCTCTCTTCAATGCAGGAATATCATGTTGGAAGGGCCTGGCAGAAGAAATCTGCTAACTTCATGGTAGCCCCGGGAAGCAGAGAAAGGGAAAGATGCCAGAGAAGACACCAGATATAGTACCCAAGGGTCCACTTTCAGGACCCCAAAAGGCACACACAGAAGTGTACTGTACTAATCCCATGGGCATTTTTTAAGCCAAGCAAGTTGACAGTTAATCTTCACATTCAACTCCTTGTCAATATGATAACCAAACATATCTTAAAACATGCTTAATCTCCAAATAAAGTAATAAGTTAAAATTCCACGTATAACATGATACAATTATCTTGCATAACTGAAAAATTCAATAATTCTTTCCCCCAAAATCTCAACAGTATGAACATTTGCAAAAGTCCAAGTCACACATTACAAAGATCATATACCAGGGTTGGGAATTTAGCTCAAGTGGTAGAGCGCTTGCATAGCAAGCATAAGGCCCTGAGTTTGATCCCCAGCAACCTCACCCCCCAAACCAATCATATATCATGACCCATTTTGGCTTTACTCCCAAAGAAGAAAGAAGTTTCAACATGTGCAAATCAATAAATGTACTATACCAAACAAGTAGATTCAAGGATAAGAACCACATGATTTTTATAACAGATGCAGAAAAAGTATTTAACAATATATAACATCCCTTTGTGTTAAAAAAAAGAAGTGGAAAGAAACTACATATAGAAGGATCATACCTCAAATAATAAAGGGTCTACACCATAAACCTATAGTCAAGATCACATGGAATGGCGAAAATGAAAAGTTTTTCCTCTAAAATCAGAAACAAAACAAAGTTGTCCATTCTCACCTTTCCTATTCAGTAGAGTACTTGACCTTTTGGCCAAAGCAATTGGACGAGAGAAATAAATAAAAGAGATACAAACAGAAATGGAAGAAGTTGATTATCTTGACTTAAAGATGGTGTGATCTTACTCAGAAGACCCCCCAAAACTCAACAGAAGACTTTTAGATATGATAAATTAGTTGAACTGGTAAGATGTAAAATCACTAACTGTTCAGTAAACCAATAAAAACTTACAAAAATAAATAGCCTTTCTATAAACCAGTGAAGAACCTGTTCAACAAAAAGTCAGAAAAAGAATTCAATTTAAAATAACTGCAGAAAATAAAGTGTCATTTATAACCTAGCTAAGGGGTTTTCTACAATGAAAATTATAGAACACCTAGAAAGAAATTGAGGAAGACACTAGTAGATGGAAAGATCGCCTACATTTCTGGATTGGCAGGTGTAAAATTGTTAAAATGACCATATTATCGAACATAATCTAGAGATTGAATGCAATCCCCACCCAAATACCAAAGACAATCTGCAGTGAACTAGGGGAAATATTCTAAAATTCATATGAAAATACAAAGGACCCAGAATGGTCAATGCAATCCTGAGCAAAATGAGCAATACTAGATTTGGGGAACCTCAACACCCTGCTGTCACAAACACCAGCTACCAAAAAAAATCAACAAAGAAATATCAGAGTTGAACCAAATGTTTGAACAAATGAGCATAATAGATATGCAGAGAGTGTTCTACCCAGTGACAAAAGAATGCACAGTCTTAGGAGCACAAGGGACTGTTATTCCTCAGGCAAAGTAATAATATCTAGAACATATAAAGAGCTCAAAAAATCAGTTCCCCAAATTTAAAGACCCAATCCAAAAATGGGCATTTGAAATGAATAAACATTTCTCGGATGAAGCAAATAAATATACAAAATAAATACACAACAGCAAATAAATACACCAAAATGTTCAACATCACTCGTCATTTGAGAAATGCAAATTAAAACACTGAAATTCCATCCCACCACAGAAAGAATGACTATCATCAATAAATCAACCAATAAGAAATGTTGGTTGGAGAAAAAGGAAGCCATCTCCATTGTTGGTGGGAGTGTAAATTGGTACAATCACTATAGAAATTAGTATGGAGAGGGTCCATTTGATCCAGCTAGTCTCCTTGTAGGTATCTTCCCAAAGGAGTTAAAAGCATCATACCACAGTGATATATGCATACCCATGTTTATAGCAGCACAATTTATAACAGCTAAATCTTAGAAACAGCCAATATGCCCATCAACAGATAAATCGCTAAAGAAAATGTGGTATTTATATATAATGGAGTACTACTCTGCCATAAAGAACCATAAACTTGAGACATTTTTAGGTAAATGAATGAATCTCAAGACCATAATTTTAAGTGAAATAAGTCGCACACAGAAGTTTAAAGATTGTCTTGTTTCTTTTTGTGTGAAAAACCCAAAGGGTAAATAAGGAGCAAAATGTAGGATAGATATTGAGAAGTAAGAAGAACTTATTCAACAAGAAGGTGGAAAAGAGAGGAGATAAGGGAAGGAAGGGAAGGGAAAAGAGATTTAAAAAGATAGAATGGAAAGAAAAAATGGAAATAAAGCTCTTTTAAATAGGGGGAGGAAGAGGGATTAGAGGGAGTAGAGGGGAAGAAGACAAAAGAAACGAACAAACAAAGAAGTGTTATGTACATATGCAAATTTCCAGGATGAATGTGATCATCTTGTATGGCAAATACATACTACTTCAAAATTAAAAAAAAAAAAAAAAGAAAGAAAATGGAAATGACTACAGCCAATTTGGAAATCAATATGAAAGTTCCTCAAAAAACTGTACATAGAACTACCATCGGATTCAGCTATACCACTTCTTGTTATACATCCAAAGAATTAATATTAGTATACTACAGATTTACCTGCATACTTATATTTATTATGGCATAATTTGCAATTGTTAAGCTATGGAAATAATGTATGTATCTGTCAACTGAACAGTGGATAAATAAATTTCATCAGTGAAGTATTATTCAGCAATGAAGAAAAACACAATTATGCCATTTGTGGGAAAATGGATGAAGCCGGAATCAAGTTAAGCAAAGTAATCCAGACTCAGAAGATAATTGTGTTAATGAAAGGATAACATTAAAATAGAAAGAACACTATTAGAGAACAGAAAGGGAATTAGGGGAAGGGGATCTCTATTTAGTTACTTTTCTAGAGTCAATGATTTGCAAGAGAGCAGATTTAATACAGCACATTTACAAATTATAACATTCATGCACACAAGCCAAATGCAGGAAGAGTGCCAAATGTCTATTTACGCACTGAAGACCTGAGAGATCCAGTCCAGGGCTAGAAGTCCATGGCACTGTCTCACGTACATCCCTGTCTGCACTAAAAAGCTTTAAGAAATTTATGGTGGAGCCAGGATACGACACTCACAGCGGAGATGAAGACCAGAGCTCACCTGAAATGAACAGCAGCCATCCCCGATGACAGCAAGGCCCCCAGCTCCTTCTGCGATGAGAACAGCCAAGTTCATTTCAGGGAAACCAGCTGCTCCAGTTCTCCTTTACGTTGTGTTGGTAACGATCTTCAGGTGGATCTTCTACCACCAGAACCACACCAACTCAGTCCAGCTGGGCGTTCCTGCTCAAGTAGACCACGATAATATATCCATCACAGAAGAGAAGCAGAACTGAGGATAATGAGGGGTTGAAATTTTTAAAGTTGTTTACATGGATGTACAAATATGCCAAAATGAGACCCGTTATTCTGTATAACTTATTTGCACTAATAAAAAATAGAGTAAGACATGGGTACGTGTTGTGTGTGTGGGTGTGGGTGTGTGTGTGTATGAGTGGGATTAAGTTAGAGAGAGAGAGAGATACAGATGTAGACAGGTGTACTCTTCTTTCCCCAGAGACTATTAAAAGATGAATATTTCTTTTATTTTATGTTTACATAGAACTACACTGACAACATTTTTTATAACATTAGGGAACCCCGAAAAGAAACATAAGGGGTGATAATTAGTATCAATTACTACTTTTCTTAATTTTATCTGTACATGAGCTTAAGAAATTAAATATACAGGCATTAAACCATATATCTTACTATTCTTGCCACCTAGATTTATCATAAATATTTGCTGAGTACCTCCTATGTTCAAATTACTAGGATTGGCATTATAAAAGATAAAAAAAATTATAAAATCATACCTCTCGGGGCTGGGGATTTAGCTCAGTGATTAGAGTGCTTGCCTTGCAAGCACAAGGGCCTGAGTTCGATCCCTGGCACCACAAAAAAAAAAAATAAATAAATAAAATCATACCTTTCAAAACTGCATAAACTTAAAGATAAATATGTCCATCATGATTACTAGAGAAACAAATCTATTTCGTTCATATATAGATTTAATTTAATCTACCTAATCAACAATTGATAATAATCACATACGATGTGCCAGGCTGTATTCTGAGAACTGGAGACTAAATGATGAAGAAAACCCACCATAATCTCTGCACCATGGTATATAAAAAAAGAGTAGCAAAATACTAGCATAAGTAAATGATTGATAAAAATTGGCAACTTTCAATGGTGAATAATTATTATCAAAATGAGATAATAGGGGATTTTACCTGGAAAGGAAGCTAAGAGAAGAAAAATACACAAAGATCTGAAGACTGAATCGCGTTACCCAAATAAAAGACATAGAGAATAATCGGTCTAAGGCCCTCTGTCAAGAGGGGCAAGGCCAGTGTGACAAGGGTAAAACACACATGCATGTGGTGTACCTGAAGAGGGAGATGAAGTCAGAAAATGCTGCAAAGACTTATGGAAAACAGTATAAAGTTTTGAAGTCTCATATCATTTTCATGGTAAAATGTTCTTCAAAAATTCTACCCTGTGGATGTGACCCATGTTACAGTGCTATGAATTTACATATTAACTGTGTTTATACATGTATTATAATAGTATATAACTTATATAATCAATCTAATTTATAATGTACTTTCCATTAAATACACATGCACAACTAATGAGAAATACATCACTTAGTTTTTCATATGCTACTCTAAACTGCATACAAAAGAAGGTACACATTTTGAAGTTTGCAGAGATTATGACATTAATTTAAACTGCAAATTACATATAAAATAATTCTGGAAATGAGTTATATAATTTGAACATATTGGAACCATTTCGTTTTCCAAATGCCCAAGAATAATGAGATCAATCTATCTATGTTAGATGTTCTTTAGTCCTCAAACTGCTGACTTAAAAGATAAGAAGTCAAATATATTGAACATTTTTCATACATTTGTTGGCTGTCCTTATTTCTTCCACAGTGAAGTGTCTGTTCATTTCTCTAGCCTATTTCTTGAGTGGGTCATTAATTTTAGGTGGCTTAATTTTTTTGGAGTTCTTTGTATATTCTAGATATTGGTCCTCTGTATGAGGAACAGCTGGCAAAGATATTTTCCCATTCTGTGGGTTTTCTCTTCACTCTACTGATTTTTTTTTTTTAGATTTTTATTAAAATTTGTGAAAAAATGCACAAACTTACAGTCCATTACACAAGCTTACAGATCACAATACATTGTGCCTTTGGCTTATGACAGTGAACAATGTAAACAACCACATAAATGAAGCAGTAAGTCACAACTACATAAAGTTACTATAGTACCCAGTGTATGTGTCACTGATTTAAGTTTGGGTTATTAGGTTCTTATTTTTAAGATATCATTATTCCTCTGGATTCCCATTCCCCTCCCCCTTTGCCCTCTTCTTGTTCCCTTGAACCCTTTGTCTATTAGCTTATATGTAACACTTTGCCTTTTTGTATCCATTGTTTACTCTTTTCTTTTGTTTGCATTTTATCTCACTAAATGAGGGATACCATGCGGTATTCCAGTAGAATCCGTTGTTCACTTTACTAACTGACTCTTTTGCTGTACAGAAGCTCTTTAGTCTAATATAATCCCATTTGTTGATTCTTGTTGTTATTTCTTGTGCAATTGAGGTTCTGTTTAGAAAGTCCTTTCCTACTCCTATGTCTTCAGGGGTTTTACCTATTTTGTCTTCCAGAGGCCATTAGATAATTGTAAATTAAAACAAATCTAAGATTCCGTCTTACCCCAGAAAGAATAGCAATCATTAGGAAGTCAAACAATAACAAATGCTGGCGGGACTGTGGTTAAAAAGGAACCCTCCTACACTGTTAGTGGGAATGCAAACTAGTACAACCATTATGGAAATCAGTATGGAGATTTCTCAAAAGCCTGAAAGTTAATCTGATAGGCCTTGCATAGAAGTCATGTTGTAGTTTAGCAGTTCAGAGGTCACTGACTGCGGTCTCCCTGACACCGACCCTTCTTAGCTCGAAGCGGCTAGATGGAAACTTCACTCGTTCTCCCCTAACCACAGTTAGGGTACCTCTTCAGAGCGGGGAATATTATAGACAGCCAAGAAAGGTAGAAATATTATAGGCAGTCAGACAGGGCTGGGCCCTCAGTGGAGTCAATACACAAGAGGAGAATACACTACAACTATGGCTGGAGGCGCATCCATTGAAGGTCAGGACTCAAGGCTGAGGGATAAACAATAAACTGAAGATCACACTCATCTGGTCTGATAAAGTCTAGGTCACCCAGGTGGGCAACCAAGACCTCCAGATCCACCCCATTCTGTAATGTCTGTATTTTTTCCATGTTCATTTGCTACATGACATTCTTTCCCATTGGATCAATATTACCTAAGCGACTACACTTGTAATATTATTGGTTAATCATCATTTTGACACACATTGTACCTGGCTTGCAATTTTGCTCTACAAAACTTCCCTTGAAAATTGGGCTCGTTTGCAACCCACTCGGGTCCCCTCCTGTCTCTCAGGAGCTCTCTTTCTCTCTCAATAAATTTCCTACTCTTAAAAAAAAAAAAAAGCCTGAAAGTACAATTCCCATATGACCCAGGGAGTCCCCTACTAGGTATCTTCCTGAAAGAAGTAAAGACATCATACTACAGGAATACCTGCATACCACAGTTTATAACAGCACAATTCGTAATAGCTAAATTCTGGAAGCAGCCTGTATACCCTTCAACAGATAACTGGATGCCAAAATGTGACCTCTCTATATATAATGGAATACTATTCAGCTATAAAGAAGGACAAATTAGAGTCATTTATAGGAAAATATAATATTGAGTGAAATAAATCAGACTCACAAGCTTGAATACCATGTGGTATTCCTTATTTGAGTGAGGCAAAATACAACAAAAGAAATTTGTAAACAAGGAATATGAAAAGGTAAAGGCTCAGATCTAAGCCAATACTCAAAAGGTTCAAGGGAACAAGAAGAGAGCAAAGGGAGAGGGTAATGGGAATTCAGAGGAATAAAGATAGCCTAATAACAAGAACCTAATAACCCAAACCTAAAACAGTAGCACATACACTAGGTACGACAGTCAACTTTATGTAGTTAGAACTTAATACTGCAGCTATGTGGTTGTTTACATTGCTAGTTGTTACAAGCAAAAAGCACAATGTATAATGGTCTGTAAGTTTGTGTAATGGTCTATAAGTTTGTGTAATTTTGCATAAATTTTAGTAAAAATATATAAAAATATATAAATCAAATTCTTTCATAAGATGCATATTTTTTCTACTTTTCTCCATTTGGAGTTAAAAGCTTTACTCTATTTAATTTTTTGCCAGATGTATTTTAAACAATTAGGACAATGCAAAAAATGCAAGTTATTCTAAATGCTATCCATGTCACTAAGTGACCCTTTTATGTATTTAGAAATAGAATGCTCAAGGTAAATTAAAATGATGGTATATGTTTAAATATCTGCTTCAATCCAGACATAGCTGTGCACTTTTCCATTATATTCATGACAGATACAATATCATGGGCATTTAGCAAAAAAAATAAACTGCATAGATCATGCTCTACTCATTATGCACCTCTGCAACATCCACAATGCATTTTTATTAACATAAACTCTTGTTAACCTACGAGGGGCAAGAAAGTGAAATATCCTCACCAGAAATTATAGCCTCGAGGGAAAAAAATCATGCTTCCTCATTTTGCAACTAAATAGAGCACAAAAGAGACAGAGTAAATATGAAGGAGTCTCCCTTTTGAAATAATATAACACCTTTATTAAATATTTGCTGAATTCTGGACCAATACCATCCAGAATTTTACCAACAGAAAATAATTTCATCATAATATTTATAAATAAATACTTGAATAAAGGCTATCATGTGTCTTGGCCTTAGGTTTTTATTTTTCCTTTTACATGGATATTTTGCTCAAGTAGCTTGAGAGATTTTAGAAACTTCAAAGATTAAAGAGCTTTAACTTTGCCAGTTTCACATTCTACTTTAATAAGTACATCCCCATTCAATATACATGAAAGCTTCTGACTATAATCAGCACTTGAAAATTAATATGATTTTGTAGTTTATCTCACTGTAGTTGTGGTACACACTTTTTCCATGCCACGATCAAATTCAGAATGACTGCTACCCCTAAATAAATTATGTCATTAAATATAAGTTATATTACAGATTTAAAATATATTATTATTGCTATTACCATACTCATTCGAATATTCTTATAACCAACTCTTCAAAAGACTAAAAAAATGCTCAAACTTCTAAAATATTAGCTCATTAACATTATTGTAATTTGGAAAAAAACTACAAAGCAGGTAGTTATTTAATTTTCTATAATTTATGCAAAACTAAGACAGATTATGTTTTGTGAAATCAGGATTTCCAACATGACTCCCTATGTAAGATTAAAATGCTAAGAATGCAGCTTCCATTTTAGATGAAATGGGGTTTAGTTACAGTATTTATATTATTTATTGCTTAAATCTATGTATACCTTTTGAGATTTTTGGTGTATTTGGGAACCATGGTGAAAACATATGCTGTAATCTATTAGTTGTCGTTCTTATGTCAATCAAAATTTCTGGAAAGCCTTAAATTCATGTGATGCTGGTACTGATGTTATCCAGCTAATATAAATGTAGTATGTGGAGTAAGACAAATAGATCATGCCTGATGGGGGAAAGCTGAAATACAGTGATTTGCTGTCTGAAGAACTCTGCAAAGTACTAATGCTAAAAGAGAAATAAATAAATAAGAGTATAAAAATATATATGACTTTATAATATGATAAATATTATGGAAGGGCAAGGACTCTCATCAAAATATAATACAATAAGTCTTTGTGCAAGAAGCATAAGACATAGTTTCAAGTTTCTTCAAGTAATGAATTGGGTATGCTAGCAACAATAAAGAACATGTAGAAGGAAACACTGAAAGGATTTATTTGCCAAATAAATTATTGGACAGTTAAATGAGACATTAGTCTCACAAGTGCTGCAACACATTAATGGTGAGAAATGGTAGATTTCTGAAACTGTCGAATTTAAAAGACATAGTTTACAAAGATTTGCTCTTCTATGACCTTGTATAGGATGAAGTTTTCTGAGTCTGGGCACTTACTGGGACTCTTTCTTAGAATATTTAATTACTGTAATTACTCGCAAGAAATAGTTTTTCTCATTAATTGCTTTTCTGTACCCAAAATATTTGTAGGAGTGAAAGTGTTGGGACAGAAAGAATATCATAATTGCCCTTTATTACATTAATATTAAATAGTTGAATTGTATTCCATAGATTCATACATTTTAAGTAATTCTATTAGGAATATATAATATAATTCATGAAAAGTCTTTGTGAAGCTATTTATGTCATTACACCATATATTGGACAATGAAAGTTCTTAACTTTTACATTGCTGGAACACTTAGTCTTCTTTCATGTTGTGTATATATTCTTTGCAGAGAATAATTGCAGATGTCACTCTCAGAAGTTACAAGGGCTTCATTTCCTGTCTGTAAGAATATAGTAAGATACCAAGAAATATACTGTATTGATAGTTTTGCTTTCAATTTAATCATTCATTTCTAGCAATTATACCAATAAATTATCCACACTGAACTCTTCCCTCTAGCTCAAAAATTTATGGTAGTTTTACAAATACCTAAATTTCTCTAGAGATTGCCTCTTATTGACACATTTTACTCCATTACTCATTCATTAATCTTATATCCTAGTTGATATGTTAGTAGTATTAATATACTAGCAAATAAATGCACAATATATAAATTATGAAATATTTTAAAATTGATTATAGTAAACTTAATGATATTATAATGCCAGTAACAACTTCTTTGCTGTATTTTCACTTATAATTTCATTTAATTCCCCAAATTAACTTATTGGGTAATTACTGGTATATCAATTTAAGGTGAGAAATTTGAAGCTTAGCAGGGCTATGTAAATTTCCAAAAGCAACACAGCTTGTTAGTGTCTTAGAATTTGAACTATATCCAAACTGGCTTATGCTTACTTTGTGAACTTTTATGTAAAAAAAAAATATATATATATCAGTTATATATAAAATATATATATATATATATATATATATATATATATATATATATATATATATATCTCGGTTTTAACATTCCCTTCATGATTTTTGTTTTTTTTGTGTGTAATAAGTGTATAGATATGCCATGTATCAGTGTTTTAAGTAGTCCTATGCTTTTGAGATTTATGTTTCTTGGGTTTTAGTGGGATTCCATGTTTTGATTTTTAATTTATTCTTCTTGAAAAGAAATTCATGGCATCTGGTTTTTCATGATAGTTTTAATGTTTTACTTAGATCATTTTCATTTCTTAGCAAAATGTTTAGAGTGAATCTGTGAAAGAACTTAGCATTTCAATACATAAAAGGTGGTATAACTATTTGGCATAAACCCAGTTTTCTTGTGCATGAGATGATTTGCCTTGAACAGTTGGCTTTGTATGTCCAGGGCTTTTTGAACTTTGTACATTTGAAATTTAGACTGGATAATTCTGCTATTTGGGGATGTCCTCTGCATTTTTGGATATTTAGCAGGATTTCTGGGCTATACTTGGTTGATACTAGTAGCACTTCTTCCCCAGTCCTGAGAATTAAAACTGCCTCCAGAAATTGAGAAAATAAATAAATGTTCCTTCATGACCAAAACGACTTCTGTTGAGAAGCAGTATTTGTGAAAATTTCATGGGGGAGAGAGAGAGAGGAGAGAGAGAGAGAGAGAGAAAGAGAGATTGATTCATGGAATAACATTCAAGTCAGAAAAAATACAGAACAATGAATATTTGTTTTCTGAGCAATTTAAAGATTTCAGACTTGCCTATTGAATGAAAGGGCTCTAAATAGATGTTCACAGATGCAGTTTACTTCACTCAACTTTTTTACTAAAATCCAGAAAATTTTGTTAAATATATTTTATATAGATCATAGAAGTGTAAAAAGTGAGAGAAAAATTACAACGTATTTGGTGTCTTAAAATTGTTACTGTAATAAATAATGCATTCAGATTTTTTCACTAGATTAAATATTGTGAAACAAAATGAAAATATGCAAGTGTAAAATGCACCAAAGCAAAAAGTTAATTTTCAACACAGATGGGTTTCAGGAGGTTTAATGCCAAAGTTCAAAAAAAGAAAATTCTTGTGCCAGAGGGTACTTTGTTTACAACTGAAAGAAAATGTTTCCTGTATTAGCTACACAGAATGATGAATTCCATTCCCAAAGTAGCTGTTTGATGGGTTATTTAAAATAAAATGAAAAGCATTAAATGTCCAATTCCCTTTAGCCCCAACAGTAACATTAACTCAATCTGTCCTGCCCCCCAAAATTGAAAGAAAGTGTAGTAGATAGGAAGGTGTGGGGAAATGCTTTATGACATAATGCTTTCCAAACAGAAATTAATCAAAAAAGATAATTCCAAAGTTTTTAATCAGTGGCAACCTTGTATAGTCAATGGAAGTTGAATCTAAATAAGGACAAGTTTAATTCACATTCCATATGGTGAACTGATACCAATGAAATTTTCCACATCAAGGCAAGAAAACATTCTGATTCACTTCCAGTGATGCATTTTCTTATAGCCTCTTTTTGTCAATAAGTAAGCATTGAAGGTTATGGAGGAGCTGGGTTGCCTTTTAAGGGGGACATAACCCTAATTTTGTGTACAAGGCACAGAATTGTGGGTATATAATATGATCATTTGTATCTATAGTATTCCAGTTGATGGGTTATTGATTTTAATTTTATGAGTTTCATTATATTAAACAATGAGTACTTAACAGGAAAAATATAAAAGTAAAGTATTGAATTTTTTTTGTATTTATTGAGTGTTTACAAAAAGCAACAAAATTTTCCACATCGATTGGGCTTTGGTATACAAAGTCTAAAAAATAACAACAGAAATAAATTCATATATGAACTACAATGAAAATACAAACAAAAACCTACCAGAGAAATAATTTTTGCTTCAATTGTCACTCCCCAAGGGCAGTCTTTACACATGACAAATGCATGTTCCATGCACATCTCTCTTACAATGACAGCACATGTGCTTACTTTCCTGTGTGCCAGGCCATTCTTGTCACCTCTTTTGTCAGGAGCTTCCTGCTGTACTCTACAATGTGCATTTAGCAGGAAAATAAAATATTAATAAAATAAAATATCAAATACGTAATGAGTGCTTAGAATAGACATCAACATTTTCACATCAGCTGTGTACTTGCTCACAAAACCCAAAAGACAATATCAGAAATAAAGTCCTATGTGAGCTACAATGTAAATACAAACAAAAGTGTACTACAGAAATAATCTTTGTGTCAATTTTCACCTCCCAAGGCAGTGGAACTGTATCTTCCATGTATGCATCTTGCATACACTGATAGCACATATGTTTTGTTTTCCTGTCCTTTTTTTGTAGGGCACAATTGACACTTTTTTGTGTGTGTTTCCTGTTGTCCTAGTGGATCTTTGTGATTCTTGGCATGTTTGTTCACTTGTCAGCTCACCAGTGTGCTTCGCAATTTTTTTTTTTTGCATAGTTTTCTTAAGCACTTGTTATTTTCTTTGAAATCTATCAAACAATCCCACACATGTTTAGGATCAAGTAAAACACAACCACTGGCCAATGCTTTGTGTTTCAAGTGACATCAGAGTTGCTTCATAATTCATCAAAAACATCTATTCTGTTTTTGGTTTTGTTGCAGAAAGTTACTGTCTCAGGTTTCTGTTTTGTGGAGGTTTCCCTGTCAATATTTCCATCATGGTGCAATGTTGATAAGTGGGCATCAGCAGTACCAGTTTGTTTTTCTTTACCATATATCAGGCCAGATATATCTTTCTAAAGATTATCTAAAGATTATACTATACAATTTTCTGTTTTGAAATTATAAATTTTTCTTTTTGAATTTCAACCGTGTTCTTGCATACAGTTCCTATGCTGGTCAACTTGTGCTCTGTTAGCAAATGTGACATCAGTTGGAAACCAGTAAACCAATTGTTGAATGTCACATTCTAATTAGTTTGAGAGATGAGTGCAACAAGTCTTTTCACAATATCATTTGATTTATTACTATACAAATAAGGGCCTGGTGGCTGAGTTCCAGGATAAACTTCTAAATTGAAAGCATAATTTCTTTGCATCTAAAAAAGCACACATTTTTCTGTAATATTTTGAAGGTATTGGGGGCATATACAGCCTAAAGCTACAGCAGTCATGAACTGCTGCTAGGTGTTCATCAATATCATGTACTCAGATGGTGTGTGAATTTCTTGGCAATTACCCGCAAATTGTTCAAATGATGAGCAGATAGCAGCCAGATTAACAGTTCTTTTTCTTTCTTGGTGGGTGCTTTAGTCATCAGACCTCAGGCTATTTTGAAGGGAACTAAATCTCCTCAGTGTCATTGTTATTCTACAAACCTGAAGCTTACTCCCATAAATCTTTTACATCCATAAATTTTTACATTCCTGCTATTTTAGCAAGATAAAGCTGTGCTAAAAGAACAGCAAACCTATGAATGCTTTCAGTTCAGCCTGTGAAGTATGATAATAAACACATTTTTGAGTATGGCTATCAGCACATACAGAACAGAACATTTTACTTGTATTCATAATTTGCATATTTCACAACATCTTCTGGCATTTCATCTGTTACAAACAACTTCCAACAATGAAGGGCAGTGCTGGCATTCCTTCAATAGGTTTCGCCTCAGCCAAGATCCTGACTATATTTTCAGATACAGTTCTAACATTGCATCGTTCCATTTGATTGTGTGACCATGTTTTACCATTTTGACTAGTTAAATATATACTAACACTGCTCTTTTCATCATCTAAATCAGGAAGTCATTCCCTGTGTCTGTCTGTATCAGCTGAGTCTTGCTCCATTTCACTGTCACAGGAACTTTGACTCATATAGCCAACATCAAATTCTAAATGCACACCTGTTGCATTTGGCTCTCCTATACACATCTTGCCTTCATCTGGCAAGTGGCTGAATGCACATATGGGTTCCTACTTTCCCCATTCCCAGTTACTGTGAGCCACACCCATATCCCATTATGGTACAGTATGTGTGTACATAACAGATGAATGATGTGGGCATATTTTACTCACTATAATGGACAAGTAAACATAACCAAAACCTGTTACAAAGAGTGCAATGTGGGTATAAATCTTGTTTTTTTTTTTCACTTTTGCACAGGTGCACACAACTTGCAGTTTGTCTTACCAAGTGGGTAAATGCAAAGATTTCCTCCTGCATCACCCAGGCACAGCTACTGAGATGTTCAGTCAGCTACTTAATGCTAACATACAAATTCACTGAGCAAAGTATGTGATTTTTTTTTTTTTATTTCCCTTCTTATGCTCTGAGGGATTTAGTCATTACTCAAAAAGAGCTGTATTCTATAATAAGTGAGTAACTATAAAACATGCACTCAATCAACGTTTAACTAAACTGAGAAAAGTTATGTGAGTTAAAAAACAGATTCGATTATTTGGGGAAGACTCGCACTCATATAAGAGAAACATGTAATTAACCTCAAATTCTTAAAATCCTTTGGAAGACTGCATCAAGAACTCTCAAGAAATTCCATTTGTGCATTTAAAATTTAAAATGAAAGAAGGGCAAGCTGAGAAATATCATATTTAGAACTTCCATAATACCCAGAATTTCTGTAATAGTCCATTATCATCATAAATTCATTTGAATTTCTCCAAGGATTGGTAAATAAAACAACATCAAAATATGGATAGTATTATTGCATGATGCTCTGGTTTAAATCTAAAATGCCCCTCAAAGTTTCGTGTGTTTGAAAGGCAACTAGATCATGAGGGCACAATACCCCTCAGTTAATTCATCCATTGATAAGTTCAGTAGTTTATGTGCCATGAGGATGTGGAGCATGATTGGATAGATAGGCCACTGTGGGCATGACCTTAGAAGGTATTCACTTGCCTCCTGATCTTCCCTTCCTTCTTGCTTTCTCTTTGCTATAAATTGGAAAGTTGTTTTCCACTATGCTCTTCCATCCAGTTGCTGCTGCCATGGAGCCACCTAAACATGGATGAGCCCACTGAACACTGTGAACTGAATAAACTTCTTCTTTAAGTTGTGGGTGTTGGGTATTTGTCACAGTGATAGAAAAGTGACAGCAAATTGGTACCACAGAAGTGTAATCATTACTTTGACTGTATCTGACCATATGTTTTAAAGGGACTTGGAACTGATTTATGTTAGAAGTTTGGAAAGGTTTAGAGATGAGAAGCCTTAGAATGCTGCAAGCAGAAGTTAATGGGTAATTCTGGTCAGAGCTCAGAAGAATGGAATACTGTTAAGAATGCAGACAGTAAAGGCTAGAGTCATGGAGTTTCAGATGGTAATGCAGACTGTTTCAGAAACTGGATAGAGGTCATGCATATTTCCTTATGGCAAGAATTTGTCTACATTTTGTCCATATTCAAAGACTTTCTACGAGTGGGTCTTAAAGGCAGTGAAATAATGGATCTAATGGAGGAAATTTCAAGGCAGCACAATGTTTAGGATGAGGCATGAATACTACTAGCTGCTTTTAACCAGAAGTACAGTGAGAATCAGGAGCAAAAATCAGAGCAGAATGGTTTGAAAACTGCAGCTTGGCTAGAAAGGAAGAACTTCTAAGTTGAGACCAAGGAGATTATGGTTGTTAACAATATTAACATTATAAAGTATCCAAGTACTTTGCATCAGGACAGTAGGAATGATGGCTTGAGACAGCTCAGGAAATGGCCAGATGTAAAAGGGGCTCTGGGTGTAAAAAGGTAAACTCCTTTGAAATATTTTGAGAAGAAAGGCCCAGGGTACCCTGCTCATTCAGGGTCTCCCAGGGAAGTGGTTTCCTAAATTCAGCCATCCAGGCACTCAGGAGTCAATACAGCTACGGTCCAAGGTGGCCTAGTTAACTGCTCAACCTGACAGGACACCTTGGTGTCATCTACCTGGTGCTTGTTTTTCAAGAATGCAATATGTAAGGGTCATGTGCTCATGGCAGCTTACACCCTAATTTTAGAAGAAGGCCCAGAAGGACAGGCAAAAGTGTATGAAAGGATCATAGTCCCTGCCAGCACCCCCTGAGTAATGCATGAAGCTGTGAGAGTGAAACTAAAGGTGCAGTGGAGATCCCAGGAAGTTGTAGATGCCAGGAATGTGTAATGTCTGCTGAGAAAAGCCTCAGGCAGTGAGCAGAGCCAGCCCAAGTAGAAGGCCATGTAGGATGCAACTAGCAAGGCCACAGATATAGGGCTTTCCAAGCCCTTTGGAGCTTACATCTCACCACAATCTACCCTTGGTGCTGAACATGTAGGTACAGGTTTAATATTTTCCCCGCTGGCTTTCAGTCATTTGGGTCCAGTTCTTTTTAATTATGCTATTCCTTCTTTTAGGAATGCAAATATTTACCCTGTGCCATTGTGTCCTGGATGTATTTAACTTTAAAAAATTATTGTGGCTCACAGCTAAACATTTGCTTTGGGTCTCAGAGGACACTTTGAACTTGGATGTTTCAGCAATGCTGGACCTGTTAAAACTTTGGCAAATCTTCAAGATGGACTAAATGCATTTTGCAAAATTCAATGAATATGAACAATTTGGAGGCCAGGGACAGAATGCTTTGGATTAAATCTGAAAGGTAGCCCTAAAAGCCTCATGTGTTTGAAAGTAATTGGATCAGGGGATATTCCATTCTTCAATGGATTTATCCATTGATGACTTCTGCAGATCATGTGCTATAAGGAGGCAGGGTTTTGTTCTGAACTTGAAGTGGAAGCATATATTCTTGTCTCCAGCTGCTCCAGTATTCCGGTTCTCTGCTTTATGACTGGTATGGGATAAGTATCTTTCCCTCACCATGGCCTTCCACCATGTCATTTTTCCCTTAGAGCCTGCCAACTATAAACTGGACACACTAGAAATTGAGAGCCAAATAACCCTTTTTCTATAAAGGTGAGGTTGTTTGTCCAGTAACAGGAAAGTGAATAATACAAATGCAGTTCCCCAGAGAAACACTTGTATAAACATTTTTGTGTAACTTAATTTGAAGTTGAAATTATACACACAAGTTTTGAGGAAGTCGTTTATTTATAAATATTCAACAACCCAACTGCAGCACTATGACTAATATGGGACACTAACTTCCAAATAGGAATATATAAAGAGTTTATGGCTGAACTCATAAGTTCAAAATATACATTGTAGAAGTTACTCTGATGATTGTGGTTTTTTATGGTTACTGAAAAAAGTAATACTCCTTGTAGTGTGAACAATCCCCTCGTTTAAACCACTTTACCCCAGTCTAAAAAAAAGGGTGTATTATTTTTTATTACTCATTCACAAGACACTGGTCTAGTGATAATTATATTTAGCACAGTAATTATTATGTATATAAAATTATTTCTGAACATTAAATAAGGGAGCATTAGATTTTATAAGACAAGGTATATGTACTTATTTTTCTTGGACATTATTTAAGATATAAAAGTACTCTAAATAAGAATTTCACACAATTCAAAGGAAAAAAAAAAGCTTATCTTGTACATATAGCCTTGAAGGATATCACCCTAGAGATAACTCCATCATACAAATGAATGACGAGCAGCACTATCAACATAAAATTAGATGATAAAATCTACTTATCAAAAAAGGACGTTTAAAATGTACACAACATTCACATTGCGAATGAAACCTGTATTAAGATGATACAAATACACCATACTATTTCCAGAGAACATAATCATGGAAATTTACATTTAAAGTGACCTAAAAAATAGGTTGAATGTACCCTGGTTACATTAACCAGAGTACTCTGACTCTATGAATAATTATGATTTAAACCATATATTTAGGTTTAAAATATGTGTAGTAAAATCTGTGCTGTCCACTATGGTAGCCACAGATCATATGTAGCTACTTATATTTAAATTTAAACAAAAACTAATAAGTTTTAAAATTTAGTTTCTCTATCATGCCAGCCACATTTCAAATGCTCAACAACCAGAAATTCATCATAACAGACAGTTGTATTCTGCAGGGCTCTCGTGTATAGTATAGATGATGATATGAGAAATACGTGTATTTTGAGAAGCTTTAAGAACTTTGAGAGAATTTACATTGTTCCCACATGTGCAATATTTGACTTTCAGAGGAAAGGCCCTTCTAAACGCTGACCAGTCTCATTTGAATATTTAACACTTCTGTCAATCATTCTAATTAGGAGCAGGAAATGTTAAATTAAGACTTTTCTACATCATGCACTTTTGAAAATAGCTTTCCTAATTTCATTGGTCAGCTACCCACCAAACTGATGACAAGACTGAAGAACACAAAAAGAAGATTTATATATATATTTTTTTCTGATTACTCTGTCATTATTGTTATTATCCACTTAGTTCTAACTTCATTTGAAAACTTAGGAGTGATGAATGAAGCAGTCAGGATTCTCCAGAGAAACTGAGGCTAAAAGAGATAGAGTCTATCTGTATATACATGTCTACATATCTAATATATAAATATATTGATGTCCACGAAGCCACATATATATGTATATATAATACACACACACACATATATATAGATAGATAGATCTCCATATACATATAGAAATGAATAGCCATATGTCCATAAATATTGATGTATAGCAATAGATTTTATGCATGTCTATATACCTAGAGTATATAGATATAAAGTATATGGACATATATCTATATACTCTAATTCTTCAGCTGTGAAGCAGAATTTCTTCCTCTGAGAAACCTCATGTTTTGCTCTTCAGGCCTTTGCAGCTAATCGAATGAGGCCCACCCACATAGTTAAGGGTAATTTTTAAAATATATATGTTACCAATGTTAACTACATCTACACATTATTTTATAAGCAATGTTTAGATTGATTAGTGTTTGGTTAAACAACTGGACCTACCCAAGTAGACACAAAATATTAACCATTACACA
Source organism: Hystrix cristata (assembly GCA_004026905.1). NCBI lineage: Eukaryota > Metazoa > Chordata > Mammalia > Rodentia > Hystricidae > Hystrix > Hystrix cristata. Next base: position 55,636 of record PVJO010000253.1, read on the forward strand.
TGTTAATAAGGTAACAAAAATTCTTAGAATTTAGAATTAAGTGAGATGAATGACTCTTTCCAAGATGAAATGTATCCGAGTCCCTCTAAATTTTCTGTCTCCTGACTGAAATATGTGAGGAAGATTAAATAACCTCTATTGCAATCATGATCTAGGCAAGAGATTCTTCAAGAATGTGATTAAATGGTTAAATTTTAAGGACTTTCTTTCTTTTCATTGGTGGATTAGGGAATTTTCTGCAGCTTTCTGCTTTTATCCTAGGATAATTTCATGAGGAATGGTAAGTTTCTATTTACTATACTTCGTCAGAATTCGGTGAAAATAATGTTACATACCTGTGTCCTCTCCTCAATCCTCCAAATTTGATACATTATTCCTGCCACCACTGACTTTATTTTTCAGTATCCTTCCTTTTTTTAATTTTCTGACTTCAGTTTAAAAACTTAACTATAAATACAGTAAATGCATCAAAATTTTAATATTTTGATCAAAATTAATATTTCAAATCAAAGGCTATAATTTTACATAATTAAAGCTACTCTAAATTAAGATAAAAATCTTTGCGAAATATTATTATATCAACCCATGCTGGATATGTGCTAAACTCAGAATATAAGAATATGTATCTGTACTTCTTACTGACATTCATGTAACATTTATTTCTTATGAAATAGAGCAGGGAGAAGCTAAACATACTTGCACATTTTAATCTCAAACCAAAAGTGCATAACTTGTCTGACAAATGGCTCCCTGTATATGTATGCCTCTGAAATCAAGTGTAAGAACTTTGAAGAATGTACTTTTTGATAAGATCCTATGCTAACATGGAAAAAAATGCATTCGCAGGATTCGAGTTTATAGGCTTTGAAAATTCCAAATATGAGTGTTCAAATTTACAACTTGACACAGCAATTGCATTATAAGAAAAAGATGGATGATGAATAAATACAAGGTTGTAATCACTCACTGAGAAGGCCCTGGCTGACATCATAAAACATGGAAGTACAGTTTGAACAGCGTCTGTATGTTGGGAGACTCCCAGGAGTGATTTGCAGCCTCTTGCTTCATCCATATTGTTACACCTGATATATACAGGAAATGTTTTTTAGCTTTTCCAGTAGCCTTCTCTGAAAAGCGTATTTTTACTTGTGAGGAAGTAAGAATTTCCGGGGAAATTCAGTTTGAAACTTTTTCTTATGAAAAAATACTGTTTGTTTAATAAATATTTGTTTTGTCAGGAGTTGCACAGCGTGTTAGTGATATAGATGAATGCCATGGAATCTTGCCTTAAGGGGTTTATAGTGATTCTAGTGTAGTTGTGATGGATTTTATCAAAATTCCGCCTAGATGAAAATTATAGCAATCATCCAATCTGATTCTGGCATAATTATAACTAAAAAATCTAGATAATTTTAGACAAGTTTTTATTTGGAATAATTTCACCTTTATAGAAAAATTCAAGTTACTATAGAGTGATAATAGCTAAATTCATGTCAACTTCATTGGATCATGCAGTGTGCAGACGTTTAGTCAAACGTTATTCTGGATGTGCTGTGGCATTGTTTCTGGATGAGATAAACATTTAAATTAGTGGACTTGGTAAAGTAAATTGCCTCTTTCATGTAGCAGGGCCCTATGCAAGCAGTTGAAAGCTTAAGTAGCAAAAAATGCTCAGCTTCTCACAAGAAAGAAGGAATTTTCTTCCTTCCTGATTTATATTTTGTTGAGGTATTGGGTCTTTTCTGCCTTAAGATTCATACTGGAACTACACCATCGGTTTTCCTGGTTATCCAGCTTGCCAACAGATCTTGGAACTTCTCAGTCTCTAAAGTTGGATTCTATTTATTTAGAGAAACACTGGTTCTATTTTCCTAGAGAATTCTAATACAAGAATCTTCCCATTTGGCAGTACTCTCATGCTTTTGCATCCCTTCTGCCTTTCATTTCACCCATCCGGGAAAGTGCAACAGTAAGGTGCAATCTTAAAAGAAGAGAGTAGCGCTCAAGACATCTTCTCTGCTGTGGCCATTATCTCAGACTTCCTAACCTCCAGAACTGTGAGAAATAAATTCATATTGTTTACAAATGACCAAGTCTCTAAGATGTTTATTACAACATTATAAACGAACTTAAGAAACTTATTATCTCTGTTTAGCACCCTCCAATCTCTGGTACGTTTTTGGAATCTTCTTTATTTATCATGACATTGACTGATCTAAGAATTAATTATGCATTTTGAAGAATGTATCTTCATTGAGTTTGCTGATGTTTTCCTCATGATTAGACTATGACTATGAATTTTGAGGGAGAATGTTATAAATGCAAAATGCTTTAAATATGACATCGTGTAAGAATGTTTGTGATATCCATATGATACAACTGGTAATAATAATTTCAACCACTTTTTAAAGATGGCATTTTCCCTATGTCTGTACTATGTAGTTAGTGAGTCTCACTTTTCATCCTCTAGTCCTGTGAAAGAAGTCACCATGTCCAGTTCATATTAGGAGGATGAGGGGAGTAAGCGCCACAGCTGGAGGAAGAATTGTCTAGATAAATTAGGTTTTGCAAATGAGTTGGTGAGAGTAGGCTTTTCTCTCAGGAGAATAGACTCCATAAAGAGACTGAATATATGATGCTCAGATGCAGACACTCAAAGTATGCTGCTGGATGTTCGTCTTTGTCATATATCAGATCGTGCTCTTGGTGACACTTCTGAGGTTTCAGGACAGTAAATCATTAAAGGTTACTTTTGCTTCAGTAGGAACTTTTTAATATTTCTCATACTACTTGAAAATAAGACCAAAAAATATACACTAAAATTTAACTTCTTTTTATTTCTACTTCACTTCAAGAGCAATATTGGTCCCTTTTGGTCTCGATATTTATTTAAAATATGAATTTCTTACCTCAGCACTGGGGACAAGTAAGAAATCTCATTAATGCTGAACACATTGTGAAGGTTATTAAAAGTCTTAGCTGTTAAGCTGTTTTTAAAAAAAAATTATGTTGCTTTTAGAACTATTATTTCTCTTTGTGGTCACCCTTTTTTGATTTTGTTTTTTAACTTTTTGATTCCATTATAACTCTTTGTCCAATTTCTACCACAGTTTTGTGTATCCTATTTTCCTTATGTTATATATATATTTTTTGCATTGATTTGCACTTGTTCAACAGTCATAAATATTTTGTAAGAAACTGTGCTAGGTGCTTAATTATTAAGACAAAGACACACTGTGAAGGAAAAAACTCATTATTAATAACAATTTTTAAAGCCTAATTTATTGGTGTGTAATTTTTAAAATATATCTTTGTAAAACTTCTACAGAAATGGTCTATGCAGTAAGGGATTAAATTTTAGCTTTTAAAAACACTAGGCTTTGGGGGCTGGGGGTTTAGCTCAAATGGTAAAGTGATTGCCTAGCAAGTGCAAGGCTCTGAGTTTGATCCCCAGCTAAATACTTTGGTCTAGATTTGATTAGGGAAGAAATGAGATAGTGAGTAAAAGGAAGAAGAGAAACAGACATGGAAAATCTCCTCCTTCTCTCCTTCCCTCCCTCCGCCCCTTCCTTCCTTCTTTCCTTCCTTGGGTTCTAGGTGTTGAACCCAGGACCTGCGCATACTAGGCAGACATGCTACCCTGAGGTACTTCCCCGGCATCCCCCCTCCACTATGAATTTAATTTTGAGCCAGAGTCTTACCAAATTGCCGAGGTTGACCTCCTCGAGCTTGTGATCTTCCTGTCCCAGCCACAGAGGAGCTGGGATTACAGGTGTATGCCCAGTAGAACATTGTTTTTTCTGAAGTACTACTTAATTCAGGAAATAGACTCAAAACATAAATTTAAAAGGGGCTATTAAAATTTAAATATCATCTTCAAATATATTTCTGAAAAATAACCAGATAAAGAATAACAACAAAACATGTACATGTTTGATTTTTTTTTCTATTTTTGAGACAGGATCTTGCTATGTAACCAAGACTGGTCTCTAACTGGTGACCCTCTATGCTCAGTCTCCCGAATACTGAGACTACAGGCATGTACAACTATGTCCTTATGTTATATTAATCAACGATTTTTCTTTAGCATTAATCACTACGTGCACTTAAACTCTACTATTTTATCACCAGTTCACAAATGCATTTTTCTTCTAATGTTAATTTTTGTAAAGTCACATTTAGTGAACACTATTCACTAAATAATAAAGGTGAAGAACAATCCATGAATCCCACATTAATAACAAAATATATTCGTTGAGTTTATAAGGAGCTTTCATATAAATTCATTCATGTGATAATATCTACCCCAAATATCTCAGGAGAAATAAATAGACTTGAAATAATAACCTGATGATGAAAAAAAGAATTAAGTCTCATGGAAGTTAAGTGTCTTGCCTTTATTGCCCCTGCAAATGAAGTTCAAATATAGAACCCAAGTGGTGTGAATGTGTGTCAATCTGATTAGGAAAGTCTGGGCTATGTACCAGCATTCAGAAGCTTAAGACACCAAAAGTTTATTTCTAAATCACGCGAAGTCCCCTTAGGATCAAACTTCCAGCACATGAATTTATGGAGTCAAACCGCATCCAAAACACAGCACACTTAAATATATTTGTGTCTGGATATTAATGGAATAGACCAATGTTTTAGGAAGGGTGATAAGAATATAACATCTTTTTAACTTCCCTTCCATTTAATAATGTCATTTTTTTTAGAAAGAAGAAGAAATTAAAATATGGCAATATGAAGGATTATTTATAAGTTTTTGTCATCTACTTTATTGTTCTGAGTTCTGCTAGATATGTTCCAATCGATTGGTGATTACAACCATAACTGTGAGGGAAGAGTTTATAAATGAAGAAGCTAATTAAAACACCAGACTCTTTGAAACATAGTACAGTATATGGCATCAATGACGGCACAGAGATTTGTATTAATTACCATAAGTACTAGCGTACAGCAACAATGCCTTTAGTATTAACACCGAAGGGCTTAATATTATGTAAACACAATATTTTCAATATGCTTGCAAACACTAGCTTTTCCTCAATACCAGTAAAACCCCATAAAAGAGGACACTGATTTTACAACACTTCCAGATAAGAAACTGTTTAGATAAACTTATAACAAATATCAGGCTTTTCTAACTGCCGATCAGAACAAAACTATTTGCAAACTTTTGAAGTTTATCCAGCCACAACATTAATGATTTTCTGCTTCTGTTTGTACCTGCACGAAGCATGAATTCATCTTTAAAACTGCATGGAAATGTTAACTTCCAGAACATTCTAACAAAGAATAAATATAGTAATATGGAATGAATAAGCAGTAATCTGTGGGAGCGTTGTGCTTCAGAACATATATTGGTGAATCAATGAATGTATGGATGGGTGGATGGATGGACTGATGCATGGTTGGATGGATGAGTGGATGGATGAATTGATTATTTAATTAACAAATGAATAAAATGATTTCAGGTCAACATTTGAAATCAGTCACATACAACTTTATGAGGTGAAAATTGCTTTGCTCCATGAAAAATTCTTTTTATAATCTATTAAATGGCCTTTTAAGACGTGAACTTGACATTACCATCCAATCAGTAGATACATTTCAAGAAATAATACATGATTTTGACCTTTTTTATTGTAGCCACCACACCATCAGTCTACTTGATTAACTTGTCAGCTTTCTCCTCTCCAGACAGTGAGCCAAGCTCTTTGCACTGAAAGCTTTTAAAATGGATAAAGAATCCATGATAAGGTCAGAATATATCAATAGAGAAAGCAGATCAGGATTCTTATTTTATTTTCTTAGGATAAAAATGAATGAAAATTGAGTAGTGACAGTCTCGTGACACTTCCTATACTTACGATTTTTTACGCAAGGTGGAGACAAGTACGGGTTTTCTCAGTGCAAAGACTTTAAAAATGATTTAAGGTATATCTCTATTTAAGATCTCTTTACTAAAACTTCTTTACAGCACTGCAGATTGGGATGTGTGTTGAGGAAATAGCTTATTTGTTAAACAAATGATAGTAAATGGCCTTGCAGCAATCAAAGACAAATGAGATTTTAGTGCCTAAGTACATGTACCAACTTCCCACAAGGTATGTAAACACTATGTACTGCAAACATGTACCAAAGTAAAAGGAAGTATACCAAGAGATGGATGGAGGGAGGAGGAAGAGAAGGAAAAGAGGATAAAAGAAGGAATTATGATGTGCTATATCTGTGAACAAATTCCCCACAAAGAATGTGCACATTATGTACTACCAACATACTAATAAAACAAAAAAAGAATGTTACCACTGTCGATAAATATTCCAAGTATCTATAATTGGTGTAATTTATGTAGAAAGAGAAAACAATCATATGTTACATCAAACCACTTAAAATGAGAACCCATAATTTACATATTCAGAAGTAATTAAATGTAGAGCATACTGTAGTGAAAGAAGGATTGAAACGGTGGTTAAGAATGGATCACCTAAGTTGGCAGTTATCAATGGAAGTGATTTCTTTTTTTCTGGAGACATTTTTGTTCTCACAATCGTGCGTATACTACTAGTATTTACTTAGAAAAGGTCATGGATGCCTCCCATAATGCATACGAACATTCTCCACAACAAAGGTTTGTGTAACCAAAAATGTCAGTAGGAGTGAGCTTGAGAAACCCTGAGCTAACTTCTCAGAAGGCAAATACATAGAGTTCAACTTTCATCACCTTTCTGCCATATTAGGTTACTGAATTCACACTAAAGCAATCAATATTTGAATGCACAGATTGCTCTAAAAATTATGTGCTATGCCTGTTTTCTGACTTTAATGTAATGACACTTGACTTTTATGCATCAAAGTGACATTTTGTTAGAGAATGAGATAAGATTGTTTGATTTCCCATGGCTTATTTTCAAATAAGAGTAGGGAATCAGCCAAGAGCTAATAATATCTATTATAATGTGCTTTATTGTAAAGGTAAAAAAATAAAACTATCTGTAGTAATCACAAAATATATAAGCAGCACTGATTACTTTGATTTCAGATGCTCTTTACTAAAGTATTTTTTACTTCTCAGTAAAATCACGCTGCTAAAATGAGGCATTAGATATTTCCTTATTTCATTCAGAGATTTTTTTAAATGATTAAGTGTTAAATGTCAGCTTTAAATAAACTTTGAATATTGGAGCAATTAACGTTTTAAAAATTGACACAAAAGTTGCACATATTTATGTGGCACCATATTAAATTTTGGTACATGTATATATTGTGTAATATTAAAACCAGTGGAAATACATCTATCTCATCAAATATTTGCCATTTCTTCAGGGTAAAACCTTTAAAAGCCTTCTTAAATTTTTTTTAAATATACAGTAGTGAAACATGATCTATAGTAACCCAAGTGTATAATAGAAAACTAGAATTTAATTTTTCCTACTTAACTGTAACTGAGTACATGTTGATAAACTTTTCACCTTGCCTTCTCTCCTCTCTTCTTTCCCCAACATCTGATAGCTATCATTTTGCTTTAAACTTCTGTGGAGTCAAAATTTTTAGATTTTCCATGAATGAGATCGTGCAGCATTTTTCTTCCTGTAGCTAATTTATTTTGCACAACATTATATGTTCCAATTTGATCTATCTTGTCATGAAAGCATATTTTCATCTTTTTATGACTGAGTAGTATTCCACTGTGTATATATAACACATTCTTTATATGTAACACATTTTCTTTACCTGTTCATCAGTTGATGGGCTACTTAGATTGTCTCCAGTTCTCTTGTGAATAATACTGCAATGAGCATAAGAGTGCAGGTGTCTTCTCAATGTACTGATTTCATTTCACTAAGATATATATCCAGTACTGGGCTAGACAGATCGTATGGTAGTTCTGTGTCAAGTTTTTGAAGAATTTCCGTACTGTTTTCCATAACTGCTGCAACCATTTACATTCTCACCAATATTGTGCAAGAGCTCCCTTTATTCTTCAGCCTTTCCATCACTTGATATCAACTTTCATATTGACAATAGCTTCTCTTAAAAAAGTGACAATAGCTTCTCTTAAAATAGCTTCTCTTAAAAAAAGCTTCTCTTACACCTCACTGAGATACTGATTTAAATTAAATGCTAGGAATAGTATTTTTTCATATACCTCTGTGCAATTGTGTGTTTTCTTTTTGACACATATTTATTTACATCTATTTCTCATTTCTAATGAAGTTACTAGGGTTTTTGCTATTGAAAATTTTCAGCTCATTATATACTGTGTATATCAACCCCTTCCTGACATATAGTTTACAAATAGTTTCTCCTATTCTCTACGTAGTCTCTGCAATCATTTGAATGTTTCCTTTGCTGTTAGTTTGAAATTTTAGTAAGAAGCAATCTCATTTACCAAGTTTAGTTTTGTTTTCTGTGCTTTTGCTGTCTTGACCAAAACATTCTATCCTATTTTAATTTACTGAAGACTTTTACCAATGTTTTCTTGTAGTTTAATAACTTTGAGTCTTACATTTAAAATATCAACCCAGTATAAATTGAATTTTTAAGTGACATATGGTAGGAGTCTAGCTTCATTTTTCTGCAAGTAGATATCTAATTTCTTCAAAACTATTTATCAAAATAAATCTGTCCTTTCTCCCGTGCAAGCTCCTAACATTTTTGTCAAAGATCAGTGGGCTGTACATGCACGAGCTTATTCCTATACTCTACAGTCCATTCCATTGGTGTACGTTTCTGTTTTCATGCCAATTCTATGACGTTTTAAATGACCACACTTTTGGAATATAGTTAGAGAACAGATGGTATAATGCTTTTGGCTCAAGATAAATTTGACTGTTTGAGGCGGTTTTTTTTGTGAGTCCATACAAATATCAGTTTTATTTTTCTAGATTTGTAAAGAATGTCATGGATATTTTAACTTTTATTAGTGCATGTTTGTAGTACATAATGATAACATTCACTATAGGGAATTGGAACTAATGGAGACAAAATATCAGATAAACACCAGTACGGTTGTGATGGGGAATATCAATACTCCCGTTGCCACAAATGGAAAGATCAAGTAGACAAAAAATCAACAAAGACATATCAGAGTTGACCCAAACCTCTGAACAAATGGACTTAATAGGTATATCGTGTTCCATCCAACAATGAGAGAATACAAATTATTCTCAGAAGCACATAGGACTTTCTCCAGTACAGACCATATGCTAGCTCATGATGCAAGCTTAAATAAATGCAAAAGAATCAAAATTATCTCATGCATATTATCAAATCATAGTGCAATGAAACTAGAAACCAATAGCAAAAGATATCACAGAAACTATGCAAACAGATGGAAATTAATTAATAGCCTCTGGAATAATCAATGAGTCACAGATGAAATTAAAGAAGAAATTAGACAGTTTCTATAATCAAACAATACTGCCAGTATAACGTACTGGAACCTATGGGATGCAATGAAAGCAATCCAAGAGGGAAATTCACTGTAGTGAAGTCATACATCAGAAAAACAGAATGTCCTCAAATAAATAACCGAATGATGCACCTCAAGATAAAAAAAAATGAACAATTTAAACACAAAGCTAATAATATGAAGAAGGAAATCATCAAGATCAGGGTATAAATTAATGAAATTGAGACCAAATAAACAATACAAAGAATCAATACATTGAAGAGTTGGTTCTTTATAGATTAAAAAACAAATAGAAAACCCCTTAGCTAATCTTACCAAAATAAGGAAAGAAAAGATTGTAATTCATGTGATTAGAAATGAAAAAGGTGAAATCACAATGGATTCTGCTGAAATTATCAGTAATTACTTTGAGAACCTGTGCTTTAATAAAATGAAAAGTTCAGAGAAAATAGATAAATTCCCAGGTAAATATCAATTGCCACACTCACCAAGAAGATAAGAAAATGCTGCATAAGCCAATGTAAGTCAATGAAACGGAAAAAGTAATAAAAAAAAAAGACTACCAACTAAGAAAAGCCCATGTCCTGATGGATTCACTGCCAAATTCTACAAGAACTTTAGAGATGATCTAATGCCAGTACTCTTCAACTACTTAATAAAATAGAAAAGGAAGCAGTACTCCCAAAGTCATTCCTGGAAGTAAACATTAGTGTTATTCCAAACCCAGAAAATATCCAATGAAAAAAAGAGAACTACAGGCCAATCTCTAATGAACTCAGATGACAAAAAAACTCAATAAGATACTGGCAAAGAGGATGCAGCAAATCCTCAATCATCAAAAAGATTAAACATCATAAAGAAGTAGGATTCATTCTGGGGATGCAGGGATATTTCAACATACACAAATCAATAAATGCAATATCACATAAAAAGAAGCAAGGACAAAAATCACATGATTGGGATTGGGGATTTAACTCAGTGGTAAAGTGCCTTGCAGCAAGTGAAGGCCCTGAGTTTGATCCCCAGCATCCCTCTCAAAAAAAAAAAAAAATCACACAATCATCTCAGTAGACTCAGAACAAGCATTTAAGAAATGCTCCCCAAAGACCCATGCACATTCTTTTATGTGACAGTCATTTAATCCATCTCTAAGAGTTGCTAAAGTCCTAACAGTCTCAGCATTGCTGAAAAGTCCAAGTCCAAAGCCCCCTCTGAGATCTAAGGCAAACTCTTAGCTGCAAGCCCCATGTACAAATGAAAATATAGTTGCAAACTCCCAACATTCAATGGCACAAGGTAGATATTTCTATTCCAAAAGGTACAAATAGGGAGATACAAAGGAATGGGACCAAAGCAAGTCCAAAATCCAGCAGGGAAAACATTAAATCCTGCAGTTCTACTTCCAGCATCTGAGGCACCTATGGCAAGATGGGAACTCCAAAGGTCTTGAGTGGATCTGCCCCCACACCACTTCTTGTCATGGTAGCTTCCGTGGCTTCTTTCTTGGGCCGGCTCTGTTCCCTCCTTGCAATTTTCCTCAGATGATCCATGTTCCTGGCTTTTCCAGACTTCTGGGGTCTCCACTGCACCTTTGGCTTCACACTCACAGCTTCACACCCTGCCCTCTCAGGGGCACACTTTCTGGCCTCCCTGGCCTTCTTCTGAAATCTGGGTGGTAGCCTTCCTGACCCCACAACCCTTGCATTCTGGATGTACTAAAAACCAGCACCACGTGGATGATGCCAAGGTCTGCTGCCACCTGGAGCAGTAGCCAGGCTTCCTTCTTTCTTGGCTGTAGGGGTCGAGTGACTATGAACCAAATCCTGAAGAACAACTTCCCTAGACCACCGCCATTCTGGAATAGTATTCTCTTGGGGCTCTCTTCACAAAGCAATGTCTTCCGCTTTGCAATTTTCAGGCCGGAAAGCATGGGGTCCTGCTGTTTTTTGCAATGCCCTTAGGCCATATTTTCTATTCTCCTATTGCTATTCAGCAATCAAAATCTCCTCTGCTCTATCTTTGCAGTCCATACCTTTACTGAAGCCTTCTTTTGGGCCAAACTCGCAATGTTTTAAATCATTCTTCTGGGCTCTTTGCTCTTGATTCTCAACATAGACCTGACTAAACATCCCAACAGTAAACATGTCACTGCCTCAACCTTAGACTGCCTTGAAATTTCTTCTGCAAGTCTGCTGGCCTTAATCTCAGTCTCAGGCAAAGTCCCTGAACATAAGCACAATGCACACAAACTTTCTGCCAAGCCATAACACACATCATCTGGTGTCCAACAGCCAATATCTTCCTTCTTTCCAGCAGAAACCTCCTGACCCTGGTCTTTACTGGCCACATTCTCTACTTTTTCAATGGGTATCTCCAAACCTTTCCTAACTCTTCCCTTTCCCACAGGCCAGCTCCAAAGGCTCCTAAACCACATAGTCATACCAATGACCCCATTTCTCTGGTACCAAGTTCTACCTTAGTTACTTTTCTTCATTGCTGAGAAAAAATGCCTAACATCCAAAGTTTGTAGAGGTTTCAGTTCATAATTGGCTGGCTCCAAGGCAGGGTGGCATAGCAGACAGGCATCACAGAGAAGAAACAGTTCATGGAAGGCAGAAGGTAGCAAAGAATGCAAGGGGTTGACAAGTCTCTTTCTGTCCCTTATATTTTATCCAGGCTACCTGACCATAGTGCAGGTAAAACTCCCACTTTTAATTCTAGTGCCTTTAATCCTAGCATCACATTATTGATCTCAACAGAACTATGCCAAACCAATCAGTGGACTAATTTAGTAATTACACACTCTAGATCCAGCCACCTCTGGTGAAGCCCCACCTATGACTGCATGAGGTTTTTTTGGGGGGAAGACAACTAGATATAAACTATAACATAGAGCAATAAGATGAGAAAGAACTAAAAGGGATATTGATAGGGAAGGAAGAAATTAAATTATTCTTATTTGCTGATGACATTATTCTCTACATAGAAAAATCCATCAAAAGACTCCTAGAAGTAATATTCAAATTTGGTGGTTTAGCAGTATACAAAGTCAACACTCAAAAATCAGTAGTGTTCCTGGAAACCAATAACAATCTCACTGAGAGGGAAATTAGGGAAACAATATCCTTCACAAAAAACATCAAGAAAAATGAAATATTTGAGAATCAACCAAATCAAGGAAGTGAATGACTTCTACAGTGAAAATTGTAGTACTCTGAAAAAGGAGATTGAAGAGGATATCAGAAAAATTAAATGATATCTCCTGTTCCTGGGTAGGCAGAACCAATATAGTCAAAGTGGTCATACCTCCAAAACTGTTACATAGATTTAATGCAATCCCAATCAAAAAAACCTATAACATTCCTTACAGAACTGGAGAAAACAATCTTAAAATTCATATGGAACCAGAGGAGACTTAGAATAACAAAGGTAATTCTTGGCAACAAGGGCAAGGCAAGGAAACATTACATTCACGGACTTCAACTTATACTGCAAAAATGTCACTAATATTTTGACAGGGGCTGCATTCAGTCTATAGAAAGCTTTAAGTATTGCAGATCTTTTAACAAAATTTATTCTTTCAGTGTATATACATGGAATGACTCAATTTCCCTGCAAAAAATTTCAATTTTTCTCAATGTTTTATAATTTTCATTATAGAGCTATTTCACCTCTTCAGTAAAATTTATCTCTAAGTATTCTACATTTTGTAATTACAAATAGGAGTGTTTTATTGATTTATTTGTCAAATAACTTGCTATTGCTATAAAATAACCCAATGGATTTATGTGTGCTGAGAAGAATTTGTGTTTCTCAATTTTTCAATAAATTTTCTGTAGGTATCTACTAGCCCCATTTGTTATAGAGTAAAATGGAATGCTGTTGTGCCTTTGTTGACTTTTTATTTGGAAAACCTGTGGACTCCTGAAAGTGAGTGTGAAAATCCCCAACTATTATTGAATTAGAATCTGTCTTTTTAGGTCTACTAATATTTGTTTTATATATTTAGATGCTCCAGTATTAGATATGTGTATGTTTAGAATTGTCATTTCTTGTTGCTGAATTGACTCATTATTATATACTGATTTCTTATCTCTATGCACTTCTTTTGATTTAAAGCCTGTGTTATCTGATAAATATGGATACTCCTACTTTCTCTTGGATTCTGTTTTTATGGAATTTCTTCATCCATCTGTCTACTTTTGCTCTATGTGTATCCTTAGAAGTGAAATGAGTTTCTTGTAAGAAACAGATAGTTGGGTTTTGTTTTTTATAGTCATCCAGTTGTTGTATGCATTTTTAAAATTTAATTTAAATTTATTAAGTGCTACATAAAACACAAATTTTATATGTTTATGGAGTACTATATGGTTTGTCAATGCACGTATACATTGTGGAAAGTTTAAGTCAGCTTAAACATTTATCCTCTTAAACATTTGTCATTTTTATGATAAAATATTGTATCTCTTTTAATCTCATTGAACTTTGAAGTACATGATCCGATTCTATAGTAATCCTATAGTACCTTTTAACTGGCTAATTTATTTCATTCAAATTTAAAGAAATTATCACTAAGCCAAGTCTTACTATTGTCAATTTGTTAATTATACTCCAGTTTTATTATAGTCCCTTTCTTTCTACCTCTGTTATACTATTCTTTTGTATGTAAATTACTTAAAATAGTACTGTGCTTTGATTTCTTTCTCATTATTTTCATTATATGGAATTTTGCTTTTTGCTTATCATGAATCTTACATAAAATATCTTTCTATTTTACAAATTTATTTTGAAACAATAGCAACATAACATTTATCATGGTGATAGGAAAAATAACCCAAAGAAGAATATGAAAAATACTAAGAACAACTATACGTACATTCCCTTTCTCCACACTTTGAAATTTTGATATGGCATTTTATTTCTCTCTATTTTCTATGTTTCTTAACATATTAATGCAGTTATTATTATTTTAATGGTTTTTAGTCATCTTGCTAAAGATATTGTGACTGTCAGTTTTCCATTGCTATGAGAAAATCCCTGAAAGAATCAATTTAGAGGATGGACTATTTATTCTGCCTATCAATTTTAGATGTTTTGACCTATGATCAGCTGGCTCCATTGAATTTAGGCCTATGGTGAAGCAGAACATTATGACATGGAAAGCTTTGCAAAGCAAAGCTGCTTACCTCCTTTTGGGCAGGAAACAGAATGAGAAAGAAGGGTCACACTTCCTGGTATACTCCTTAGTCCATGTCCCCTATGACCTACTTCCCTCATCTTTCCCACCTCCTAAAGTTTTCGCTACCTCCTAATGATACCATCAACTGGGGAACCAAGCCTTCATCACATGAGCCTTCCAGGCCCGAACCACAGCAGATATAAATATTTTACACACTATGTTCCAATATTAGAGCACTCTGAACTTGTCTATGTATTTAGTATTATCAGGAAGTTTTATACATTTTGATGTTTTCTTCTTACAATTAGTGTCACTGTTTGAAGAAACTTCTTTAGGATTTCTTGTGGGAGAGGACTCATAGTGATAATTTCTCTCATCTTTTATTTGCCTAAGAATGTCTTTATTTTTACTTCATTGTCAAATGGAAGCTTTATTGAGTATAGTCTCTTTTGCTGGCAATAATTTTGCTCCAGCATTGTGAAAAGTCTCATCTTTATCTCTCCTGGCCTATAAGGCTTCACAGGAGCATTTGCTCTCAGGCAAATTGAAACACCCTTATGTGTTATTTGTTTCTTTTATCTTATTGTTTTAAACACTAAAATTTTGATCCAGTGTGTCTCAGGGTAATCTTGGTTTATTTAATTGACCCTGTCTAGTGATCTTTCACCTTCCTTTAACTGAATATTTATATCCTTTTCTAGCTTTGAATTAGAACCCAATAACCTAAATATTTGTTCTTTCAATTCTATCTATACTCTGTCTTCATTTTTTTCACTTTTTTCATATTTCTCCTACTACTATATACTTTCCAATATCCTGTTTTTAACTCACTGATTCTTTATTATGTATGATCTATACTGCTATTGATGTCTTCCCTAACAATTTTATTTTCAGATAATACAGTTTTGAGATCAAGGATTTCTGTTTGATTTTTTTATTGCCTCCATTTCTCAATTAAGTTTCTCTTATGAAGTGATGAATAATTTCTCTGTGTTTTCTTAAAGCTTGTTGAATTTCATTAAAACAGCGCTCTTTAATTCTCTTCTCAAGAGCCTGACAAAACTGATTTCTACTTCTTCAGTTTATGGAAACTTATTTTGATTATTAGGTAGGTTCACTTTTTCCCAAAAATATCCTCATACTTGTTGACATGCAGCAGTGTCTGTGTATTAAAGGATCAGATATTTATTACAGTCATTATTATCTGCTTTGTATGTGCCTGTCCTTGAAATTCCAAGCTGGCTGCTCATTTTTCTGAGCCTGTCATCTTCTGCTATGTCAGCACAAAAATCGTGCCCTAAATCCGGGTTTACCACCAGTCTGCTCGTGGTATCTTGTCAATATTTGAGAACTAGAAGGTGCACCAAGCCAAAGTTTGTCCCAAAACTGAAGTTGATGTGTTTTTCAGGATGAACTAAGGGAATGCCTAAAGAGAACTATTTCTTTCTACAAGCTTCTGTCTGGCACTAGACTGTATCCAGATGTATTGTCAACAGTTATGAGCCTATTGTCACACATGTCAGAATTCGACCCAGCTCTGGTTCTCAACCTGGAGGAACCAGTCCCAAGTTGCTATGAAATGAGGAGCGTGTATCCCTTTTCTTCCACCAACTTGTAACAGCGAGGGGTAAATGCTTGCTGCTGCCATGCATGGACTTACTGTCTTTGGGCTCAATTTGCGAGGCAGGAGAAAACACACCACTCACAAATCAATTATGTTGTTTAATAACAATACAGAAAGCAAGAGGAAAAAGGCAGAAACTCCAGGAATTCCTACCAGCAATCCACCGTTTTCATTACTGGCAATCCACAGCACAGGAGTATGTTCAAGCAGAGATCTTAACTTTTGCTAAGAGAAGCAGCAGCCACGTGGGAGGGGCCAGCAGCCCTTGTAAGGGCAGGAAAGAAGAAATCAGCAGCCATTGTTGGGTCCCGACAAAGGGGGACCAGCAGCCCCTACCGGCACACGGGGACATCCAGCAGCCTCAAGGGCACGAAAGAGAAAAGAGAAAGAGCGAAAGACACCTGGGTACTGCGCCCATATTTATCTATGCTCTGACAAAGGAAGACTCCTTACTAAGTAGGCGTGTATAACTTTAACTCAGGCATTCACCCCAGTCTGGCTAGGAGCCAGACTGTCTCCAGAGTGCATATCTAAGTGAATTATTGCTGATAGTAAAGCTGTTCCTGCAAGGTTAGCCAGACCCTGCAGCAACAGGCATGCACTGGAAGGGGTTAGACCTTTATCAGAACACAGACATTCAAGACAAGTCTCAAAACCATCTAATGAATCTTGCACAAGTGGACAATTATCTTCTCCATTTTTCTGCATGGGTTTCGAAGAGGGTTGATTTTGGCAATTTTGTTACAACTAATTCTGGAACACTAGGTCACACTCAGAAGCCCTGCACAGCACAGGGATAAAGGACAACCCATTCTGCTGTGCCCTGCTTGCAGCTTGGTTTTCTCATGGCCTGAAACTGCTTCAACTAACCATAAGCAATGCTGGCTAGAATAGAAATTAGTCTGACTGATGTCATAATTTTCTTACTGGTTCCATAATAGGTCCGAAGGCTCCATCCATCGTCATTGGCCTGGGTACAGGGGCTATTGCAATCTTCTCTGTGTTGACTTTCACTGGCTTGACACTGTATTCTAAGGCAAAGTCCTAGGTTTACTTTCCTACTATAGTGGATGAAGTCTCGTTATGCGCTCTACTGGATGAATTTAGGGAGAGATGAAGAAGACAATTTCGAGGCCACTTGCCTGACTCAGATCCAGAGGCTTGCTTCTTGGACAGCGGCCTGGAGGCAGAGGCCAGAGGTCTTTTTCCAGTATTGAATTTCACATGGCAGACCTGGTACCGCATTTCAAGTCTAAGACTTGGACTAATTCCCTGTCATCTCCCAGTGAGCAGCACCTCTCTTCATGTTTCTTGGTATCAAAAGAAAGGTAACACAGGCAACTTTTCTTTCCTATGTTCTTCAACACATTTTTCTAATTATTATGCTAAAAGCAAGTACTATGGACACTGATTTGATTCTCTAGGTCTTGTGTAGGTAGTTTGGTGCATGAATAGCTGTTTACATTGGTGTTTCTATGGGTACATAATTCCTGGAGGTTTCTTAATCAACTGCTATCTCTCTCCACCTTATCTAACTTTCATTAAAAGGTAAGCAATTACTAGAAAATGTCTCACAATTTTCAGTGAAAGTATCCGATATGCGAATTAAAATATGTACAACACAATGATCCAAGTTTTTACTGTTTTTGGCTGTGGTTTAATATGCTCTTTCACTTTTACACTAAAAGAAATAAAACAATCTCAGGAATAGTTTAAATAATGTAGGTTTCCATTTGGCTCTTGATATTCTGAACATACGTGACATGACTTTCAAATGACCTTCAGCAAGAAGTGTTAAAACTGTCTGAGCTTTTTTAAATAATAAACTCAAAGTATTAAAAAAAATCAAAATCTTTAAGTATACTTCATATAGTAATCATATCCTCTATCTCAATCACCTGTTATATAGGAAAAATATAACTCCCATCTTGCTAGATATCCAATGTGACAAATTCATGTCCCCTGAATACTGCAGAGTGAATTCCAAGGTACTAATGAGGCTAAATGTAGGAAAGTTTGTGACTCATGGACCTAGGGCCCCAACAGAACTCTCGGACCTGGGTACTGTTCCCAGACCAACACCACACCTGTGGATTCCACACCTTGGCCCAGCCGCCACAAGTCAGAGACGATTCTACATTTTCTTTCCCTTCTGCATGAGCAGAAGTGCCAACTAAGAAATGAACTTGATCTTTGATGAGGCAAAAGTATTGAATAGAAGATCGTGATTGGATTCCGCTTAACTCCCCTGAGGGCATTGGAGATACTACATTGTTACAAATAGCCACACGGACAACTACCAAACAACCAAAGTGATCAAGAAAGAGACCAATCATTGGGTCACAAGTGAAATTAAAGAAATTAGATGGTTTCTACAATCAAACAATAATGCCTGGGAAGACATACTAGAACCTATGGGACACAATGAAAGCAATTCTAAGAGGGAAGTTTACAGCAGTAAATTCCCACATCATAAAAACAGAATAACCTCAAATAAGTGAGTTAATGATGCACCACAAGTTTCTAGAAAAACAAGAACAATACAAACCCAAAGCAAATATGAGAAAGAAAATTATAAAAATCTGAACAGAAATTAATGCAATTGAGACTAAAAAATACAAAGAATCAATGAATTAAAGAGCCAGTTCTTTGAGAGAGTAAACAAAATTGACAAACTATTAGACAAACTTACCAAAAGAGGGAATGAAAAGAGTCAAATCCATGCACTTGGAAATGAAAGGGGTGAAATCGCAACAGATTTGGCAGAAATCCAGAAGATCATCAGTAAATAATTTGAGAACCTGTAGTTAATAAAATGGAAGATTCAGAAGAAATGGATAAATTGCTATATACATATGATCTACCAAAGTGGAAGCAGGAAGATATAACAATCTGAACAATCCAATATCAGTCAATGAAATTGAACAATTAATAAATAAAACCACCAACTAAGAAAAGCCCAGGCCCCAACAGATTCACTGTTGAATTCTACAAGAACTTTGGAGAAGATCTAATGCCCCACTCCTCAAACTCTTTAATGAAATCAGAAGGAAAGCAGTACTTTGAAAATCATCATGAAGTCATTAGCCAGATGCCAAAATCAGAAAAGGACTCAACCAAAAAAGAGAACCACAGGTCATTTTCTTTACTGAACATGTATGCAAAAATCCTCAATAAAATACTGGCAAACAGAATGTAGCAAATTATTAAAAAGATTATACACCATGACCAAGTAGGATTTATTCCAGAAATGCAGGGATGGTTCAACATACACGAATCAATAAATGTAATGCACCACATAAACAGAAGCAAGGACCCAATTGCATGATCATCTTAATAGATGCAGAAAAAGCATTTGGGAAAATCCAATATCCATTTCTGATTAAAACCTTGAAGAAAATAGAAATCAAAGGTCTTTATCTCAGTCTGATATATTTATCTATGACACACAAACAGCCAGCATCATACTAAATAGAGAGACGCTGAAAGCATTCCCTCTAAAATCAGGAACAAGATAAGAACGGCCACTATCGCCACTTTTGTTCAATATAGCTCTCAATACATTAGCCAGAGCAATTAGTCGGGAGAAGGAAAAAAGAAACATGGCTAGGAAAGGAAGATGTTAAATTATCATTATTGGCTGGGGATTTAGCTCAGTGGTTAGAGTGCTTGCCTTGCAAGCACAAGGGCCTGAGTTCGATCCCCGGCAGCACAAAAAAAAAAAAAAAAAAAAAAAACAAGAACAAATAAATTATCATTATTTACTGAGGATATGATCTTCTACACAGACAACTCCAAGACCTCCACCAAAAGCCTCCTAGAATTGATAGCCACATTCAGCACTGTAGCACTTGAAAATCAATTGCATTCTTGTACAGGAATAACAATCTCACAGAGAGAAATTAGAGAAACATCACCTTTCACAATAGCACCAATAAAAAGAAAATACTTAGGAATTAACCTAACCAAGGAAGTAGAAGACCTCTACAATAAAAATTATAATAGTGTGATGAAGGAAATCAAAGGGCATATCAGAAAATTGAATGATATCTCCTGTTCCTGGGTAGGTGGAACCAATATAGCAAAAAGGTCATACTTTAAAAAATGTGTAAAGATTTAATGCAGTTCCAACCAAAATACCAATAGCATTCTTCACAGAACTAGAGAAAACAATCCTAAAATTCATGTGGAACCAGAAAAAACCTAGAATGACAAAAGCAGTTCTGGTCAACATACGCAAGTCAGAGGATATCACAATCCTAGACTTCAAGTTATCCTACAAAAGTACAGTGATAAAAACAGTGTGGTATTGGCAAATTTTTTTTAAACATACTTACACATCAGAGGAACAGACTAGAGGATGCAAAAACTATTCAAGGCACACTCAGTTACCTTATCATTGACAAAAGAACCAAACACTTAGTCTAGGAAAGAGAGCTCCTTTAACAAATGGTGCTGGGAAAACTGGCTGTCCCTATGCCAAGCATTTTGAATGTGGGCTCATATGTCTCACCATACACTAAACTAAAATCAAAATGGATCAAATAGCTAAGGAATAAAACACATACGTGGGGCTGTAGATTTAGGTCAGTGGTTAGAGTACTTGCCCTAGCAAGCACAAGGCCCTGAGTTTGATCCTCGGCACTGAAAAATAGAAAAGAAAAAAATACACAGAATGTGTTGGAAGATAGAATAGGTAAAACCCTAGAAAACATAGGTGTAGGCAAAGACTTTCTGAAGAAAAATCTGGTTGCCCAAGACGTACTACAAAGAATCAACCGAGGGCTGGGGATTTAGTTCAGTGATTAGAATGCTTGCCTTGCAAGCACAAGGCCCTGAGTTCGATCCTTGGCACCACAAAAAACAAACAAACAAACAAACAAACAAACAAAAAGAATCAACTGATTACATTAAATTAAGTAGTTTCTGCATAGCAAAGAGGGAAGAGCAACCTGCAGAATGGGAGTTTGTCTGTGCTGAAAGGGAACATCTGGTGAAGGAAGCACAGACATATGAGTGTGTTTGGCAGCTACTTCTCAGACAAAGGACTGACATGTATCTAGAATATAAAAAGAACTCGAAAAAATTAGACTCTGCAAATTTACAGGCCCAATTCGAAAATGGGCATCGGAAATGACTATACAACACTGAGAGTCCATCTCACTCCAGAAAGAATGGCTAGCAATAAGAAATCAACTGATAACTACTGGTGAGGGTACAGAGAAAAAAGAAACATTCTCCATTGTTGGTGAGAGTGTAAACTAATACAACTACTATGGAAATCAATGTGGAGATACCTCAAAAAAATGGAACTACAGGTCCCATTTGACCTAGCTATTCCCCTTTGGACATCTTCCTGAAAGGATTAAAGTCATGATACCTCAGTGATACATGCATACTCAAGTTTAGAGCAGCACAACTTATAAAAGCTAAATTTTGGAAACAGACCATATGCCCATCAACAGATGAATGGATGAAAATTGTGGTATTTATGCAAAATGGAGTACTACCCTGCCATAAAGAAGCAAAAACTTGAGGCATTATCAGGTAAATTGATGCACTTCGTGACCATAATCTTAAGCAAAATGAACCAGTCACCTAAGGTTCAATATTCCATTGTTTCTCTTGTGTGAGAAACCCAAAATATAAATAAAGAGCAAAACAGAGGAAAAATATTACAAAATAGGAAGAACTTTTTCAAATGGGAGGGAGAAAAAGAGAAGGGGAAGGGGAAATGGAAGGAAGGGAAAAGGGTATTTCAAGAAAAAATAAGAATTGAAGGAATAAATGGAAATAGAGCTTTTGCAAATGAGGAAGGGAAGAAAGGTTTGGAGGGAGGGGAGAGAAAAAGGATCAAAAAATGTACAATTTGAAAAAAAAGAAGAGTAGGAAATGTTTATTAAAAGAAAGCTCCTGGGGCTGGGGATTTAGCTCAGTGATTAGAGTGCTTGCCTTGTAAGCACAAGGGCCTGAGTTTGATCCCCGGCACCACCAAAAATAAATAAATAAATAAATAAAAGAAAGCTCCTGAGGGCCAGGAGGGTTCTCCAATGGGTGGCCACCTAGGCTCTCCACCAGGGGTCATTTATACATCAAAATCAACCTACAAGTTTACAATTATGGCTGCTGAGCTAATACAGATCCAATAGGAAAAGAAGTCACTTAGCAAGGGTACAAAGAAAGATCCAAGGAATTCTTGGAAAGGGAGGAGAGTATGGTTGCGGGTGTTCTGGCCACCCACCTATGTGTCTGATGCCTGTCTGGGCCCACTGATCCAGGTAATTCTTTTTTTTTTTTTTTTTTTTTTTGTGGTGCTGGGGATCGAACTGATCCAGGTAATTCTAATTACAGTATAACCTCAAATCTCTGTTTAACTCCTGGGAACGTACAGGCCTGTCTACTGCCTTTCCATCTTGAGCCACAGTTCTGATGCCTTGATTTTTTGTGCTGATTTCCTTGAGGGCCTAATTCCTCTCTGACTGTACATTAATCTCCATCTAACTTAGCTATCCCTGATATCTGCATTTCTGCTGCTTCTCAATTCCCAGCATTCTTTACGGCAGTGTCCTCTTATTTCTTCCCTTTGCTTCTTTATTCATTTTTGACTGAAAGCACAACACAACTTATATGGCTGTGCTTCCTTCACCAGTGTTCCCTCGCATCACAGACAAATAATAAAAATAGTCTATCCATACTAATCATTGCCAAAGTGTAATTTTCTAAGATACTATACCTTCATTTTATGATGGACTTTCTAGAAATACGATGTGTTACATGAAAGCAGCTATTTGAAAACAGCATTAGTTGATTACTATATAGCTTATATTTTTGGACTAATGCAATTATTAATATACTAAAGTCACAAATTATTCAAATGATAATTGATACAGTGAATTTTTAAACCTAAAACAATGAAATACAAAATTTAGAGATGGTTGTTTCTGTTCAAAAGTGACCCTGATCATAATAGAATATGCGTGCCCATATTTTATGATTGGAGAGAAAGAAAAAGACATTTGTAGCATTAATATAGTTCTGTGACACAATCTAACATTAGACCATTTCTTATACGTACTATAAGAGTTATAAGAATGTAAGTATTCTTTTGGACTAAACTAATTTGACTTGAAATCTACATTGTATGACTTTTTTGAAGGTGTGCAGTGAGACAGGATCTCATTAAGTAGTTCAGACTGACCTTGAGCTCCCTTTGTAGCCTAGCCTTGCCTCAAATTCACAGCTATCCTCCTTCCTCAGCCTCTCGAGGGTTGGGATTATAGGTGAGCACCACCATATTTTGTAGCATTTTAAAGTGAGTGTTATATTCCTCTAGGATTATCAGCCCAAATACAAGAAAACATAGATAAAAAAATGGGTGAACTTCCACAGTCTGAGAGCACAGTTAAGATGCGTGGTACCCTGACAAACCATAAAAGCTGCAAAGGAGTGAGTCTGCATGTTAAAATTGCCAACTTTAAGTGAAACAATATCTTTTCACTTAATGATGGTTACACCAAGGGAGGAAGAAGAATTTTAATCTGGGAGGAAAAAAATGTAATGTGGTAAAATACTATGGAGGAAAGCTCATAAAATACGAGATAAATTGCCAAGAAGGAAAAAAAGATAATATAACAACTAATAAATCGCTTTCATTGTTTTAAGAGACTGAGATCAAGAAAGATGATAATTGTTACTAGTCACAAAGTCAGGTAGTGACAAAACAGTAACAATTTAGAGTATAATGCAATTATCACTTAAATGCTACAGGTAACTAATTGATTAGAATCCAGGCTCAAAATCTCCCATTCTAATTTTCAAAACGAAGTAAAAAAATCAACTAGGGACTTTTCTCTCGCATACCACTTAGCTAAAAATTGTTGATCATTTTAGATGGGTTTTATCTATATGGAAATATAGTAAAATTCACATATATTAATTGATTACTATGTGTCAGATACTGTGTTAGACACTCTTCATATTTTTTAATTTTTCATTTATCTCTTAAAACATCAATATGGAATATAACTATGGAAGGTGACAGAGATGTTAATTTGTTTGAATGTAGTAATCATTTTACTATGCATATGTATATCAAAGCATCATAGTGTATAATTTAAATGCAGTAAAATACAATTTTAAAAAAGGAAGAATTATTTCATAAAACAAAATTCCTACAAGTGTAAGAAAGGATGAAATCAGTTTACCAGTGTAGCAGTTAGTCTCCTAAAGGAAGAATGACAAACTAATCCACTGTAACAAAAGAGAAACTGGATGATACGGGTATGAATGCAAAGATAATTTTTGGTTTACTAGCAATGAGACATGGGGGGAGGCAAAATTTAAAGCGTCTTTTAGCTTTATGAAATACCAAAAGGTGATCAATTAAAATTAAATCTAACTGGGAAATACAGTTATAGTCTCAGGAAACAATGCCCTGCTGAAGAAAGTGAATATTAATCAATTAATTTATGTAAATATTTTGAGGTGAATTGAGCTACTCTTAATAGTCAATTTTATGTGTTAACTTTATTGGGCAATAGTACCTAGATCTTTGATCAAACACTATTCTGAATATGTTTGTGAAGATGTTTTTGAGCGAAATTTACATTTAAATCTATAGACTTAATGTAGGTTGGCCTCATTCAGTTGAAGATCTGAAGAGAACAAGAGGCTAAATGTCCTCCCTTTCCTTGCAAGAAGAAATCTTCCAGCAGACTGATTTCAGAAATTTCAGAATTCATCTATAACATCAGCTCTTTCCCGAGTCTTCAGTCTACTGGCGTCCCCCTTCAGATCGTGGACTTGCAAATCCTCTACAATGACAAGACAAAATTTATTTAAAATAACTATATATATACATTTATATACAATAAAATATAAAATGTACAATAAAACATTTAAAATGAATTATACGCATGAATATAGTTATCTTTGGGCCAAAGACAAATATGCTATGTGTTTAAAAGTATGGTAAGTGTATTATGTACAACAGAAACAGGTGTACCTATGTACATATATGTATACTCACAGAAACGTATATACATATATGTATATGTACATATGTTAACCTATGAGGCAAAAGGGACCCCAAATCAAAACATATTGACCTTGCCAAAGTTCAACTGATCTCTACAAAGATTAAAGAGTCTTCTTTTCAAACATATTATTTATTTGACTGTTTCATTGATGGCTAATCCACTTCTATCAGGTGTATTGACATTATGGCACTAATTCTTTGTGTTTATATCACCCCCGACTTTGTTTTATTTTTCTACATTTAGTTTTATTTTGCCTACTTTGTTCCACCTTACTTTTCGTTTCAAGTCTTTCACGTTGTATGAATTTTGTAAAACACCTCAAATTTTTTGCGGAATAAAACAAGGCATAAATCAGTAAATAAGATAAATATAAATCATGGGCAAAGAAGAAAGTACAAACTAGTGGATAGAACAATTGCTAAGGGCATTTTTTGTTTCGTTTTGTTTTTTGAGACAGGTTCTCCCTATGTAGTTCAGGCCGACCTTGAACTCATTATGTAGCCCAGTCTGGCCTCAAAATCAAGGCAATCCTACTGCCTCGGCCTCCCAAGTGTCCTAAGGACATTATACTGGGCCTTTTTTTCTAATCTAAAAAATGTTACACTTCTATCACTTGAGGGTTTTTTTGAAGAGTATGTATTAGGATATTTCAAACAGCTGAGTAACTCTTATATGCAAAACAACCATAGTATAGTCTCCTTTCAAGAAGAATATAACGATTAGTGAAGTAATAAGTTAATAATTATGTCCACTGAACACATGGAAAACAATAGCTATCTTAGAAAAGACACTGAGGTTTTCTGGTGTTACACTGTTTTGGGGGTACAGTGTGAAGCTAGGCATCATGAACAGCTAGCTAAAATTCATTGCTTAACTGGGGTACTGGTGACTGGATGCGGGGATGTCACACTGAGCTCCATCCTCAGCCCTCTTTTATTTTCGAGGCAGGTTCTCACTAAGTCACTAAGTTGACTGCTGGCCTCAAACTTGGAATCATCCTACCTCAGCATCCCAGAGTGCTGAGATTACAGGCCTGAACCACCACGCCTGGCTTGATTATTCTTTCTATGTTCACCAAAGGTTACGCTAAATGCGAAGAGCTCTTTAGTCCAGAAAACAAGTTACCCAATTTCTTCATTTGTAAATTAAAGTGCCTAAACTATGTGCTCCTCCTATTCTTTATAGACTAAAATCTTTATGATTCTATATTTTTTTCTGGATTGTATAAGCCAAATAACTATTCACAATATATTTTATGTTGCCATAAAATGATATTTACTTTTAAATTTATTAAACAATAATTGATAGAAGTAATACTTTTGAATTATCTATATTAAAATAGTCTCTCACTTAATATCTCAGTCTAATCCATAATGATATTATCGAAGACACTAGTGAAATGCAAAACCAATGACAGACCTGAGAAAATGTCACATTCAACACAGGTTTGGAAACAAGCACAAAGCAGAGAATACATTTGAAGCAAATTTAGCCGAGTGAATGCTTTGACTGTGATTGCGGAAATTTGGGAAAGATAATCAAAATTCTATTTGTAAGCACTTTAAAATGTATAGAATAATATTAAATTATTAATGAGACTAGGAAAAATCTATAGGTGCTGATTACCACACCTGCCACTGAAATCCTGGAGAAGCAAAATCACCCATTCAGCTGGTTTTCTTAGTGACTAAGAGTGATAAGTGACCAATACTGAAGTGGCTTTTAAAATATAGTTAAAAATTATTTGATACTTCTCATTTCCAGATGTTGAGGTCAATTTCCCTCCCCTTGAAAGTGAACTGGAGTTATTAACCATGCTCATATGAAACAGAATGAAAATATGTGTACTTCTGACACTAGCGTACATAAAGCACTGTAACTTCTGATTTTTCTTTCTCTTTCTCCCACTCTCTCTCATGATCCTCATCATCATTCATTCACTCATTGTGGCAGATCCTGAGTGCTACAGCACAAAGACACTTCCCTAGAGGCCCACATGCTGAGAAACCAGACCTTAGCCAAAAACCACTCAGGAACAGAAGGACTCCTACAAACGATCACATAAGTGAGCTTGGAATTCGATTCCCAGCCTCCTAATTCAGCCTTCAGAAAACTGCAGCCCTGCCTAACGTCTGGGTTGTAACCTCATGGAAGACTCAACTCAAGACCTACTCAGGACCGCATTTCCCAAACTTGTGAGACAGAAATTGTAAGATGATAAATGTTTGCTATTTTAAGCCACGAAATTTGGGATTACATGGCTGTATAACAATCAGTAACTTTATATGTCATGAAAACAATGTTCCGTATATCAGCCAGGTATATGAATTTGTGGGAAAAAAGGTAGAAAGTACTATATTTCAATTAGCTGGTAAATAATGAAGAATGTCTGACAAGTATATGTTCATGTTTCAGTGGATAAGGGGTTATTATCGCTCTTCATCTGATTTAGTGTTAGTGACTATATATATTTTGTTTCAAAAATTAATTTTTAATCCGCTTTTAACTTGATTACTGGTGATATTAAAGCAACTTTTAAGTAAGAATCTTACTGAGTAACTACTTTGATGATACTGACAGTGTATTGACTATTCTTTTTTCTCTTATTACTTTGTTATGAAATTTTGTTTTACTTTCCCATAAAATAAAAAAGAAACTTTCTTCATTCCAAAGAGATAATTTGCTACAACTGTTTCCTTCGTAGGCACTGTGATTATTTGTAATCCCCAATAAACTAATAATCATTTGTAAAGCATTGTTGTATTTTAGGATCATAACCATTAACTGAAGTGTGCCAGTAAAACAGATATATTTCTAAATATCACAGAGGTATAACATTACCTATATGTAAACAAGCCTGAAAAAAATGAAGGTAATCATTCTCCAAACATGTGCTACCTAAAACGCACTCTCCATCTATTTTTCTTGCCCTCATCATTTTGCAAACTGACAAATCAGAAAGGTGGATTGTTCTCTTTCTCTTTAGCTGTTGTATTTATTAGAAATAAACCATGAACAAGCTTGAAAAACAAGTAAATTTAATTGACACAGGGCTAGTTGAGCAATGTTATAAAATACTACAGCTGCCTTTATCCACTTCATTTTTAAACATCCTTGGTCCACATTTTACTCCCTCCTCCTTTTAATTTTGAGGTACAGGGAGGCTTTAAATTTCATCACTATTCTATAAATATAAAAAGGAAAAACTTCTATTGTCCTCCCCATTGGTCAGTACACTAAATCGTTGTAACAAGATTTACTACATAAGAATTTCTAGTAGCTTCATCTAAATATTCACGGAAATAACAGACTTTATTATGAGACAGTTCGAGCTTTGATGGTTTCAAGGAAAACAAAGCTCCAATAAAATTTCTGTGTTTTATTTAAAATGATCAAAGACATGCCAGGAAGTATATCAAAAACGTTGGTTTAATAGTTTAATGCTTACTTGTTAGGGTTATGCAAATCAAAACTACACTAAGATTCTATCTCACCCAAGCCAGAATGGCTGTCATCAAGAATACAAAAAACGATGGACACTGGTGCAGATGCAGGGATCGGTGTGTGTGGAGGGAAGATACTTAAACATTGTTGGTGCGAATGTAAATTAGTACAGCTGCTATAGAAATCAGTAGGAAGGTTTCCCAACAAACTAAAAATAGAGCTACCATTCTACCACTGTATCCAGCTATACCGCTCCTTAGTATTTACCTGAAAGGATTTAAACCAGCATAGTATAGAGATACCTGCATACCCATATTTATTGCAGCACAATTCACAAAAGCTAAGCTGTGGAAACAGCCCAGGTGCCTGTCAACAGATCAATATATCAAGAAAATGTGACATATTTCATACATAAAGAACTGTAAAGTCATGCAATTTACAGCAAAAGGGATAAAACCAGAGAGCATCCTGTTAAGCAAAATAAGCCAGATTCAGAAAGACAAGTATCATGTTTTCTCCCATATGTGGAATGTTGAATAAAAAGGGGATGAAATGATAGTAGAGTGCAGACCATTGCATAAGAGGATGGGGATAAGGTGGGAGGTTAGGGTAAGGAAAGGGCCATGAGGGAATGGGAATCCTCAAGGTCTGCCATATACATGTATGACAATGCCAAATTGAAACCCATTAGTCTTTATGACTAGTAGGAACAATGAATAAAAAGATGTGTTGGTTGAAAATTGAAAGTTTATTTTAGTAACATTGCAACCTACTTAAATTAATCTGCATTTGTAAGGCTTTTAGAAATCCGACTTTGTGAAGCTGTTACCACAGCTCCTTGTACAGGCTTACTAGAGGGTTCTACTCCACCTGCACGGTTGCTGCCCTGCTTTCAACTGCAACTAGTGACGGTAGTGGCATAATGACCTAGTGACTTGGTGATAGTTACTTCTCTGCTCACCCGCTCCTTTTTATGTTTGCACTTTTAAGGAAGGAATATTATGTTAAATATTGAAGGGCTAGTCACTGAAGTACTTTACAAACATGATGACTGAGTCCCTTTATCATAAATAATCAACAAAAAGGGACCATGTTTTATGCAAGACGTTGAGAAACTCTACTGAGAGAAGGCAGAAAAGCTGGAGAATTTCTCCCAACTTTTGCAAAAGTAAAGGTCATATTTTAGCTACTGACGCATACAAAAACTGTTAAACTCCTGTGAGATCCTATCCTACAGGACCTAGTGCTTCGAGTTGCAAAATTATTACCATTACAAAATTCACAGAAGGAAGATTATTTGTCTCTACC
Organism: Hystrix cristata; assembly: GCA_004026905.1. Classification (NCBI taxonomy): domain Eukaryota; kingdom Metazoa; phylum Chordata; class Mammalia; order Rodentia; family Hystricidae; genus Hystrix; species Hystrix cristata. The sequence continues at coordinate 85,647 of PVJO010000253.1, forward strand.
CTCGGCACTTTTGAAGGATCGGCAGAAATACTAATATTTGTTTATTAAAAAGGAACAGTGAGTGAGGGGTTGTATTAAAAAACTGGGTTTCACCTTTAGTTCCTTTAGTTTTCAAGGCTCTTCCAAAGCACTTAACATCATAATGAGTTCAAAGGCAACAGTAGTGAGTGTAGGTGAATTAAGATATGTTTGCAGTTGGTAATAAATTACAGAGATGATTGGAAGAGAGAACATTACATAAATGAGGGTTATGAGTAAGATGTAAACAGCTGTTGTTATTATTGCTGGTGAACAAACATATCTTTACCATTTAGTATTTCATCAAGCCCTTTACAATAATTTATATTTTTATTGTTCATAAGTACCAAAAGAGATACGTAAATATTAATCATTCCATTTTCCAGGTGAGGACACTGAGATACTTAAATTTTTCAAGTACTTTTTACATTGCTTATTCATTTACAAAGAAAATTTTTAGAGTAGTCCACCCAAATAGGAATAAACTCCAATTATAGATTATTCTTATAACAGCCAGATTCCTAAATGAACTAACTTTTGGGTCTATAAAATGTAAATGTCCTCTTAAATATAAATTGATATTTTAAATTAAAAACACTATAACAACCCAAAACCATTAATATAGCAAGATCTGGTCTAGGAAACCCATACATACATTTTTCTGTATATTAAGTTTGTACCATGAACATTGTCTGATATTTCTGTATCGCGGGTGTCTGGACTGTATGATGCTTCCACGACTGTCATGATTTCATGCTGCTCTTGCACCAAAAAAGATTTATTTTTTTGATATGAAAATTTTAGATGCTCCATTCCCTCTTAGGATTTATTCATAATTCAGTCTTTATTACTGAAAAGTCTTTTGCTCTGAGCCAGTTTCATAAAACTGATAGTAACTGGAATAAAAAGCTAATTCCTAGTACAAATTTTGAAAAAGCTATTTTGCAGAATTTGTACTACTTAACTATTTTGCATCCTTGACCTGTTGTTACAAATAAAATACTCTATTTTTGTCCTTCCATTTAATTCTTTAACTACTTGAAAAATATTTCACTACCTTAAACGCCCATCACCATGTAGCCAAAAAATTACACAGACAAGGAACTAGTTTATTAAATAGTCTAGTACCGCAGTTTATCAATATTGTCCTTATGATTATGACTATATTTAACAAAATATAAATTCCTAAAATAGATTATATTTCCCTGTTTTTAAAACATAGTTTTATTCTTTTTTAAATTGAAGGAATATTTCAGTAGTATAAATTGTCAGAAAAAATAAGAAAAGGACATTGGAAAACATCAAATTTTAACTTTTCTTTTTTTTAAATTTTCATTTAAAAATTATGTGAGCCATTTATAATCTTACTTTTTAAAATGGTGATTTTTTTTAATTTCAAAAATAATAATCCCCCAAATAATAATTACTACCAGATCTTTAGCTATAGTTGGTGATCAAAAATTATTGAATGACAAAATATCACCATACAATTTCATTAAAAAATGTATGCTTTTAGGTACTAGATTGCCATGAAATAATAAATATCCTCTGAAAGTTCACAAATGTGTAGAGAGCAGTACTAAAAGAAATGATTTGTTCCATTTGTAGTAATTCAACAGACTCACTAATAACCAACTAAATATTCCTTGTTTCCATACTTGCTATTGAGTAAGTATATTATTAGCAAATGTTGCTTGTCTTAAACGACTGTATCATAATTATTTCATTTATTATAATTTTTAATCAGGCTTGTTAATTTCTTAAAGTGTATAGAAAACAAGGAAAACTTGTTTGTCATTTAAAATAACCTCGTGAACTAGACGGCACTATCTTCCTTGGCTGATTTATCATTGTATGTTAGAAAAATTAACAATTTGCAATTTTCAAAAAATTATTGCCAAAAAATTATTGTCTAAAAAAATTATTGTCTCATTTTCTTTGGATTTCCTTTAAGTGAAGGACATCATGTTTTAGAGATGTGTCTCTTCTCCAATTAAAAAAAAATCTGTGATGAATTCGACTGACAAACACTGCCAACATACATAGCATTTTCTTCTGATTTTTTTGCAGTTTCACCTTGCCATAAACAACTAAAGACTTCATTTAATTGACATCATGATCTTGTTAGTAAAGGAAGCACTCTTCTATACTTAAGTCACAGCACATACTAAGCTAATGCTGAAACTCAATGCAGTTTTGAAATTTTTCACCAGTGTCGTATAAAAAGCAGCACTCAGATAGATGATAAAAGTCTTAAACATTGAATCAAAATCACCCAAAAATTCATACTTTAAGACATTGTTATGAATAATCACTAGTCAAAAAAAGGAAACAATACTAAGAGAAGTTTGTGACAAGGAAAACACCTCGTTTTTTATTAGTGCCTTTTTGCAGTACTTAATATTTACATTCCTTGTGTGGAGTTGACACATATTCATAGTACATCTTAATTCCTTTTTTCATCCCCTTTGCCTCCCCCTTCCTCTCTCCCATCTCTTGATCCCCTTCCCATTTAAGAAAGATCTATCACCCTACTTCCTCTTATCTATCTTTTATTTTGCTCTTTATTTATGATTTGGACATTTTAACGAGATACATCCCTGCCATTTTTCTTCCACATCATAGTGACAACATAGTGGCTTGAGTTTGACTCTATTTGCCTGTCTCTATCCATGCAAAAGTGGAGGTAGTGATGAGAAGTGAAACAGCCATAAGCTAAAAGACACACAAAAAAATAAAAGCATCTGGGCCATCAGTCCTGGAACATCTGAGAGTGAATTGTACCTGATGAAATGTGTCTTCATTTGATGTTAGTGATCATGCTTCAACTTTTACATTTCTCAATCTATTCATGAAATTTGTAGGAAATAGTCTCCTTTTAGAAATATATTTTAAAGTGTTTAAAAATATTGGTTGTTAAATTCCTGAGTCTGGAATTATACCATTACAAGTGAGGAAACAATAAACAGAGAGATAGGCTGGGGATGGGGAAAGATGGGAGGGAGGGGAGGAGGAAGGGGCAGTAAACAGGACCATGCTTCAGTATATATGTGTACCACTTCCTCACGATGAATATATTTATTGTATGTCACAAATGTATAACAAAACATTTTAAGAAGAAAAACATTGGTAACAGCACTTTACACTGGCAGCCAAGATAGTTCAATCTTCATTTGAACCTTTGACTTGATTAAAGGTTAAGGGCAGATTTTCTGCCCAGATTTCTCACAAAATGGCATAGACAGGACTGAAGCACTTGACAAATTTTCATGGAATTATTTAGTACCAAGGCTACTAGTAAAGTAGAGGACCGGCTGTTTGTCCTTGGGATATTCAACTGAAATTTCGATGGTATGCCTTTACCAATAAAACTGTTGCCTTTACCCATGTGTGCAGAGTATCTGCACACTGCTATCACTGTAATAAATTTTGATAAAAAAAGATGAGAGATTTAGAAAAAGGACTAAGAGAGAGAGGAGGAAGAAGAGAAAGGAGAAAAATGAAAAAGAGACAGAAACGAGGGGATAGTGGAGAAGAAAAGAGAGGAGAAGGAGGAAAAGAAACTTAATGCAGTAGTTTGCAGTGTTTCTTTGGGGGGGTGGCTGCTGGGGATCGAACTCAGGGCCTTGTGCTTTCTAGGTAAGCGCTCTACCGCTGAGCTAAATCCCCAGTCCCTGAACTCTGTTTATTAGTATAAGTCTACAGTACGCAATAGGTACGTTTGTTTTGGGGAATTGTTTTGATCTCTTTCCCCTTCCTAACTACGCTCCTCCATACTCTCCCTCATCTCCTTCACCATCTTCAAAAAGTCGGCCTTTTTGTTTTCTACCATCTCTCTTTTATTTGCCTCATTTGTTTATTTTATTTTAGGTTTCTCACATTATATTTCTTCTAGGCTATTCTGTTTTTAGGTGGCCATCCTGATACTTGTCCTCTGGTATTGCTGCAGTTATAGGGCCTTCTCCCTCAGAATGTAGGTGGGACTAGTGAATGTCTTCTAAACAAAAGACTGTGGCAAAGATGAAAGGCTATCATTTCCATGATTGTATTACGTTACATAACCTTTTTTTTTTTTTTCTTGGTAGCAGACTGACTCAAGTGCCTTGTTTTCCTTGCTGGCGTTGAAGAAATGAGTTACCGTGAGTCTCACAGCCATATGGAAATGAATTCTGCAGAAGCCTAAGCGAACTTAGAAGCACACACTTTTTCAGCTGGACCTTGGGATAAAAAGTCCTGCTTTTTGTGACACCTCGAGTTCAACCTTTCAGAAGATGCAGAGAAGATGCACCTGTACTCCTGACTCACAGAAATGAACGACTCGGTATTTGTGTGTTCCTTAAGCCATTAATTTTTTGGCAGTTTGTTTTACAGCATAGAAAACTAGTACATATTCTGTTGATAACATGAATGTATATAAAAAATTGATGTATCTTACTTGTTGCTTTTTCAAAGAAATCCTCTTCTAATACAATATTCTGAAAACTTCAAAACCCACCCACAGCTGAGGTGTGAATGCAATTTAATGATAACTTAAATATTTATTTTCCTCAAAACAAATCTATAAAAAATTTGAAAAATAGAGAATCCACTTTTATTATAATCCATATGCATCAATTGATAGTAACTGAAAAAGTTGTATATCTAATTTTAAACTCACAAACGTTTAGCTAGTCAGTTATTGTTAGTATTAATATGATTTGAATAAAATAATAAATGTGCTGGAACTGTGTGTTAGTCAGCTATTTGTGATTACAACAAATACCTGCAATAATAAGCTTATAAAACTCAGTGTCTATTTTGGTTTATAGATTTAGTGGTTCCAGTCCATGATCTGTTAATCCCCATTATTTTGAACCTGTAACAAGTTAGCACATCGTGGCAGAGGGCATAGTGGAGCAAAGTTGTTTACTTCGTGTTTGGGAAGTGAGAGAGAGGAAGATGAAGAGACCAGAGTCCCTCAAATACTTTTAAGGAAACACCTTCAGTGACCTGACCTGAACAAGTGCCACTAAAACCCCACCTTTTAAAGTGTCTACCACTTCCCAGTAGCACCAAGCTATGATCAAACTTTGAACGTACTAGGCCTTTGAGGGGCGTTCCAGATGCAGCAAAGTGGAGTGGACCTTAGAGATGTTTAAATCTAAGTAATTCTTTTCAGAGATGAAAGCATCAAAGCCCAGACAGATGAAGTAAATAAAATACCTTTGTTAATGGCTGTGAGATAAACAAGAAACCTGTCCTTATTCTTAATAATTTCACTGTTATTTTAAAATAAATACATAAACATTCAAATGAATGTTGTCTTTTCATAATATAACAAAATATTTAACTAAACAGTTTAGAGTTATACGTGCTTACTATATTTCTCCTTTTTTAATAATGTTACCAGAATTATAATGTTATGACATTTCTTTTCTCATCGCATTATCTTTTTAATATAGCCAAATTGCAGAAGGTCAGTCCATGTTTTTGCTTTTACTAATTTAAGGCAGAGGTTTGTATGATTCTTGTTGAAAGAGATAATAAATTGTATAGCTTCATATTTCACTGTGTCGATTAAACACTGCAGTTTCTGTAAGTGGCTTCTAACTGGTCGAGTCAGTACCGAAGCACAATACTTCTCACAGTTGTAGTTGACTTCAAACTATTGTATATTAATCTGTCATAGATTAAAAATCATCTGATACTACATTCTATATAACATTTTATTTGGGTAAAAATAAATTTTTATTTTGTTCTAAAAAGTGAATTTTCTAGTCATCTTATTTTCCCTGTAGAGTATCATTAATTAAACTAAGTCAGAAATAATTACTAGTCTTAATTTCCATAAATAAAACAATCCAATTACACGGCCTTTCAAATCACAATGTTTGGCTGACAAATAGTCACTTTTAAGTCTTTCTGGTGAAAAAAAATTGATAGTATAATATACCATCTGCATTCAAAAATCAAGATATAGCCTGAAGCTTATTTTTTCCTGCATTGGTATCTATTGCCCAGGAGATGCTTCTGTACTTTATTGTCTTGACTAACCCCCAGAGAAGGAAGTAAAAGCAGAGAAAGAATAGGATGACAAGAAGGAGACATGGCAATTCAGTAAAAGTGGTAGAGTATCATAGAATTATTATATAATTCAAAATTCCACACCTACCTCTGGGTACTTAGATCTGATCCATTTGAATGATAAAGATAAATGAACTACTAGTTTATCTGGGGAAAACCACATCTTGTTATTAGTCCTTTGATAAATACATTCCCTCAAAATAATTCAAATTTCCCATTTTAGCATTTGTGTGTTTTATGAGACAACAAGGCAGTACAGTGTATGTATGTGCCAGACAACAAGGACCCTCAGGCCTGAGCACCAGTTCAACGGGCCCAGATCATTTCCCTGTTCCAGGATGACTTAGATGGGAATAGAGATCCTTTATTAACGCGCTGTCGTTCCTTAGGAAGTATGTGATTGACTTCTACCATTTTCCATTTAATTACATTTTAGTTTTTCTAAATATACTCTAGATAATAAATGTATCGTGGTAGTCCATTGTTGTAAAAGTTGTTAAACTGGTGCTCTTAAACAATATTTAAAATGACGTTTTGCTTGCAGTTTGCTATGCCGTAAGTGCAGTTTGGCAGTGGATCATACATGGATATTTCATCCAGCAAAGGCTATGATTCTGTGATTACAAATAGACCTGCTCCAGAGGAGGTAGACAGAAGCTTGTGTTTCAAAGCAAATGCTAGAAAGTACATGTAGTTGTTTAAAGTCTTAGGTTAAAGCACAGTGCTGTAGAGTACACAGCTGCTATCTTTAGGAAGTCATGTTTAGGTACATGGAAAGTTGTGAAGGCAGCGCGAGTGTAGCTAATAGATATAACTTAGTCTGTGCTGCTGCTGCAGCCCGTAGTTGCACACCTGACTCTCTTGCGACAATCCTTTTTTTGAAGGCAGCTTCTTTCTTTTGCACCAAGCACTAGAAAACGTATAAACCCTGAGCAAATAGCACAGGGATCACCAACAGGTTCAAGCATGCTGTGTGAAATGTTTTGCCGAAAGTAATCTACTTAGCTAATGCAACAGTTTTCTTCTTTGATATTATTATATGATACTTACTGTATATCATGTCACCAATATGAAATGACTTGTATCAAAATGAAATAAGGAAAAATATTATCCTCTCTGCGTGTATTTCAATGAACTTTAGTCTGATATTTTCACAGCTCCATTGATTTGAGAGTGACTATTAAAGACCTGTGCCACTTTTTATGTTAAATTTGTGTTCCTTTGTCTCCTCGTATTTGATTTGAAGAAGGGTAAACTACATATGCAGTCATAACACGACATCTAGGCAATGATGATGTAGGACAGAACAAGAAATATTTGATGTTATGATAATTTACCATGAGACTAAAGCTTTACCAACACATCAAAAAGGATCTCTCGATAATATCTCAAGGCTTAAAGGGATAATCACAAATACTGACACAACCTCCATGTTACAGAGTTGTAAATGAGATCTTGAGTGGAAGAACAAATGGTCTACAGTTTTAAGAAAATAAGAAGTCGTTTGATCTTGTTAAATGGCCAAAACCGAATGAGGTCCTGATGAGTGTGCATTTGAACCAAAATAACTGCCTTGAGGGGGATTACAAATTATAATAGACACATAGTTACTCAATATTTTCCTGCTTTGATGATGAGGAAATCATTTGCAATGAGAACATTTGATTTCATTTCATAATGCCTTATTTATAAAATTAAGTGTTTTGAAGACTACTGCAATAAACTTTTTCTATATATAATCATTTATAATATTTACATAGAGTAAGAGCATGAAAAGGTAAATATTCCTAAAAGAAAGAAGTATTATTTTGGTACGTATATGTTTATTTATCAGTGACTTTCACAGTTTGCATCATTTCTTTATCCAGGGAAAAGTAGCTGGATAGAGCTAACATTTAAGGGAAATGAAAAAAGTCATTTTAGAGAATTGTGAAATGCTTTCTTGGACAATGCTTTTCCTTTCATGCTAGTTTGCATAAAGCTTTGTTTGTTTTGTTATTACTTCTGAAAAACTTATTATTACACATCTGCTTTGTATCTTTGCTCACATTCTGCTTCAGTCATAGAGTTTCTTTGCTCCATTACAAATTTGCTTTCTCTAAGATGAAAAGGCAACCTGGCATAAAATTTTTCATATGTTTTCTGCTTTGTCTAAACTAATATTATCCTTTGAAAATGTCCCTGAATATCTAAAGATTTCTTTGAAAATGAAACTCAATTTGAAGGAGAATTGGACTTTCTTAACACAAATGAAGTTTCTTCTTCTCTGTAGGCCTATAGGTCAAGAAAAACATTTTTTTTCAGTTAGTTTTTTTGTAATCTAGGAAAATTTTTAGATTAAATTCTATATTTTTTTTCTTTTACATGATATACCTAAGTAGAAAATGTTTGTCATTCAAATTATGCCAAAAAATTCCTAAATGAGTGGAACTAATATTTCATTAACACTGCTAATAAATTTACACATATTTCTATGTAACTCAACTTCTTTTACAATGTTGTGCAAACCTGAATTTCTATTTTCTTTCCTTACTGTATTTCATGTTCTGCTCCTCTTATTATTTAACTAAACATTCTTTACACATTTTTCCAAAATATTTTACTTTGCCGTTTGCTTGAAATATACCATAACAAAAAATTGTAGTGTTAAACTTATGCACCACTTTTCATCTCAAAGAATTCTAAATAGCTTCACAAAGTACATAATGACACAAAATTTGCAATGAGTCCGTGTACACATCTCCTATTAACTTCCTTGGGAATTCTTTATAAAACAAATGGTCGCCAAATCACATCTCCTGAATGTTTGCTTTCATCCTGTCATTCTCTACTGAAATGCAGCCACTTCCGGGTTTGAACCCAGAAGCAATATGAAAACCCAATACAACATTATGCAAGTTCAGGATAGGAAATGAGATTTTTGCTATTGAAAATAGCAGCGATGCGGTATTTATTTAGTGATTCTTAAATTAACAAATACATCCAATGTTACAAATGACCTCAGGGTATATATACAATATTAAAGGAAAATTTCAAGAACTGTTCTACAGAGGGGAAGGGGGAAGAAGTTGTGTAAAACTAATTGTTCTGCTTTATACCTGAGCCCATGTGTAAATAAGTAAATTCCTAATGGGATGATAGCATCCTTAGTTTCCTGGTTATATCCAGTCAAAATGAAGAGCATCGAGAAAATTCATTAAAATAACAATTAAATGACAAAGGAGAAAAGATATTCTAATATTTGATTCTCAGAATAGTATATAGTGAGAATAAAGATTCAGGAGAAGTAATCTCTAAGGAAACCCTCAATAATGCCTCAAAGTATTTTCTTAGGTGACCTGACGGAACATTTTTAAACCAACACTCTACTATCCTTCTCCAATTTACCCTTCCGCTTTTTTCACAAGGTGTGAAGAGAATGCTTTCTACATCTTCCATATATTTGTTTGATATTCTGGGACTCTTTTCTGAAGCTCTGCACATTTCTCATCTTTCTGAGTGATAACCATGATGTCCATTTCAAATATACAAAATGTCTCTCATATAAAGCATTATAATTACATGGAGCTAACACATAAAACTATCAAAATAGAAAAAATGTAAATAAATTATCTTATATCACATGTATCAGTATTGGCAGATCCAGGACTTTGCTTTCTTATGGTTAATTTAATCAACCTGTTTTACTAAAACCATTATTTTGAAAGTACCTAATTAGCACACATTATTGTATTTTTACCTAAAATATGAACCCAAAATATATTTCTACCTTAATTCAACAGTTTCCTTTTCTATGGCAGAGTAATAATCCATTGTATAGAAAAACCACATCTTCTTTAGCCATTCATTCGTTTTTGGCCATTTGGGTTGTTTTCAAGACTTAACTATTACAAACTGTGTTGCTGTAAACATGGTTGTGCATATATCACTGTGGTACGATGTCTTTAATTCTTCTGGGAAGATACCAAGCAGAGGAATAGCTGGGTCAAATGGAACCTCTAGTTGTAGTTTTTTCAGGAATCTCCACACTGATTTCCACAGTGGTTGGATCGGCCTACATTCCCACCAACAGTGGAAGAGGGATCCTTTTTCCCCACAGCCCCACTAGAATTTGTTATTGGTTGATTTCTTGATGACAGCCATTCTTTCCGGAGTGAGATGAAATCTTAGCATTGTTTTAATTTGCATTTCTCAAATGGAGTATTACTCTGCCATAAAAAAGGATAAACAAGATATTTATAGGTAAATTGATGCACCTTGAGAACATACTCTTAAGTGAAATAAATCAGGCACACATGAGTACATATTTAATTGTTTCTCTGATATGAGAAACCATAATTGTAAATAAGGACAAAAAACTATAACAGATGCTAAGTAAAAGAAAGATAATATTCAATAGGGAGGAGAATTAGAAAGGGAGGAGGGGGAAAAGAAGGAAAGGAAAAAGAAAAGAAATGGAAAAGGGGGAAAATGTAAATAAAGCTACAGTAAATAGGGAAGGGGGGAGTGGAAGGAAGGGGTGGGGAAGAAGGGGGGAACCAAGATGTATTATGTACAGGTACAAATTAACTATGATGGATGTGATCACCATGTATACAATGTACCAATACATGTTCTTGGTAAATACAAAAAAATAAAAAATAAAAAAAAAAGATTTCCTGTAAATACCCTTTATACAGCCATTCTATTTCCCTCTCTCTTGTCATCCCTCTGTAATCACTAACTTAATTTTTAACAATATAGATCTACATATTTTGAATATTTCTTATGGAGTCACATAATAGGTGACATTTTTGTTCATGGATTCCTTCATATAGCATACTGATTTAGACTTCATTCATATTGAACTATTTGCCAGTATTTTATTTGTTTCTGTGAATGAATTGTGTCAGTATACCAGGTTTTGTTTATCCATGCCTCATTTGATGGATAATGAGTTGCTTATACTTTTTAGCTGTTATGAAACATACTGTTAGGAACAGATATATACAAATATCATTTTGAATTCCTAACAACAATGCATTGAAGGTCCTGATTTCTCCACATTTCACTAACATTGCTCTTATGTTTTTACATTATTATTATGGCCATTTAGATTGTTTAGGGTTCCCTAGAGGAATAGAATCAATATAAAGTATATTTATAATTATGCAAAAAGATTTATTTTGTAAGCTTACAGGATCTGAGCTATAAGAGTCCACAACGGCTCTGAGTGAGACACCCAGATGATACGGTAGCTGCTCAGCCTAAGAAGATGGAAGGTAGATGGATGCAGGATGAAACACGGGCCCAAGGTCGATGACCTAGAAACACACTGTAGGGTTGCTGGTATGAATCTGTGTTGGAAGATAGTGGAGACTGATACACAAAGTAACTGCAGCAAAAGACGCAACCAGTCAAGCTGACTGGAACTCTTCCAAAATGGACACCAGTTTACTTCTTCTTTCCTTTATTCCATTCCGAATTCAAGGCAATTGTTTGGTGCCATGCATAACCAGAGTAGGTCTTCCCCACTCACTTCATTGAACTACATGCCAATCATCTCTGGTAACCTCCCACAGACACACCTAGAACTATGCCTTCTGAATTGTCCAGTCACTTCTTAATCCAATGAAGTTGACATTCCATAATTAGTAGTCACAGTTCAACCCTTGTCAACTTGACAAGCAGACACATCTCTTTAAACTATCCTATATCTAAATAGAATAGCAGGTTCATAATTCTGCACAAAATTGCACAAGTATCTTATGCAGAAAGGGAAATACAACAATCTCTTTCCCAAAATATCAGCAGTCACAGCATTTTTCAAAAGTCCAAATCAAACACGTCTTCCAATTCCCAAGGTAAACAACTATAAACCACTGAAAATTCAACAAAACAAGTTATATAGTCTCCACATTAGATAACACAGGGTAAATATTCCCATTACAAAAGAAAGTAAAGGTGAGACACAAAAGAATCAGGACAAAGCAAGACTGAAACACAGTAGAGCAAATATGAAGTCCTATATCTCCATATCTGTCATTCTGAATACATGGTAGTAAAATGTGAGCTCCAAAAGTCTCAGACAGTCCCATCTTAATGGCCTTGCTAGTTTCAGCCTACATGGTCTCTTTGTGAGGCTGATTCTGTTTAGAGCCTGTAGCTTTCCATAGAATACAATCCACATTCCTGACATCTCTGACTTCCTGGGACCTCTACCGCACCTTTGGATTCATTCCCACAGCTTCACTCGCTGTCCTCTAAGGAGTTTCTTGCCTGGCCTCCAAGGACTTCCTGTGAAATGCAGGTGAAAGACATCCTGACCCCAAAGATCCTGCACTGTGCATGCTAGTAAAACCAGCATCACGTGAACATGCTGATGTTTGCCGCTAGCTCAAACAGTAGCTGAGTTCCCTTAGACCATAGATGCAGCAGAGTCTGAGTGCCTGAATGGCTGAGCATAGTGAAATGAATCCTAAAGAACACATTTCCTAAGAGATGTACCCATGCCATGGCTTGAATATCGGGCTGTCTTTAAATTTCCTCTGCCAGATTAACTGGTACACTGGCCTTACTCTCAGTCTCCTTCAGTTCTGGGATATTGATAAAATGTAGACAAATTTCCTGTCACAGTGTAGCACTCATTCATGGCCTCTAGTCTAGATGCCAAAGGAGTCTTTGTTTCTAACCAAAATCTCCTGCACCTGGCCTGTACTGTTTGCATTCCTGTAAGCATTTTGTTCTTCTGAGCTCCAAACAGAATCGACCATCAGGCTCTGCTTAAATCATTGCAAGGCTTCTCTAGCCCTTATCTCCAAAACTTTCCAATATCTTCCCACAAGCCAGTTCCGAGAGCTTCTAAGTCACATGGTCAGTTATAGTCACTGCAGCAACCCCATTTCTCTGGTCCCGATCTGCTGCTTTAGTCAACTTTCCTGTCACTGGGACATAATACCCATAATTTAAAGAGGAGAGATTTAATTTGAGTCACGATTTCAGAGATATAGTCCATGGCCAGTGGGCCCCAAGGCATAAATGTCATGGTGGAAGAGCATGGTGGAACAAAGATTCATGGTGACCAGGAAGCAGCACAGAGAAACCACCAGAGAGGGAGGCGTGACACACTTCCCAAGGTGACCCTTCAATGACACACACAGTCACTCCCAGAAATGAGTGTCACCAATCTTTGGGGAGATTCCAAAGCCAGTGAAGTAGTAACTCCACTCTAATCACCTCACTGTGTATGAGGAACTATCTACTACTTGAGTATGCACTTCCCTAATGGCCAATCACTATGGGCTTCTTTCTGGTATGCTTGTTGGCCATTTGTCTTCTTCAACAAAATGTCTCATCAAATCTATGGACTGTTTTTAAATTGGGTTGTTTGTCTTACTTTTGAGTTTTAAGAGTTTCTTTTACATTCAGAGTACTAGACTCTCACCAGATGTATGATTAGCAAATACTTTCTCCCTGTCTATAGGTCATCTTTTCATGACACTGTTCTTTGAGGCACAGGTTTTCTTTTTCAGTTTTGACCTATAACTTTTTTCCATAATTTTGTTTCATAGTGTTTTGGTTATCCAAATTGCTGGTACAAATTTTACTTTTGTAGTACTTTAGCATGCCTATAATTGTATACCACTATTGTCTACATTCATCTGACAGATGGGTTTTGTTCTGTTACACTTTTACTAAAATTATGTCACAATAAAATGAACAAAAATAAATTACTTGAGTCTTTTTATTATTCTGTTTCAATTAAATGGCTGACAGTTGCTCCCCATAAAATTGCAATAAAATTAGATAAAATCGGCATATTATTGTCCTACTTTAAAAATGTATTCTCTTCAAAGTTGTAGTGCCTTTCCCCTGCTTTCTGTGATAAGGATTTAATTTGCAAAAGTCTGTTTAGGAAACAAATTATTACCATTTTATTTCAGTTTGGTAGAAAGCTTTTCTCAATCGCATTGCTGTTAGTATCTTTTTTAGAAAATACATTTCTTAATTATATGTGCTTGTTTAAGAATTAAATGTTGCCTCATGTAAACGACTATTTATTAGATCCAGAGAATATTTAATAATCTCTAAATTTAATTTAGATTTCCATGAAAACGTAATTTGTTTTCATGTTTAATGTTCTCATGATTTCTTTGACACAGTTGCCTAAAATGTGGACATCAACAAAGAAGCTAGTAGAAACCTCCCTGCAGAGAGAGTGACAAATGCTCTTCAGAAATAGTTGTAAATCACCAAAGAAATGTACCAGCATTTTCATCATTACAAAAGTTTTCTGACCATCATGAGAAATATGTTATTAACACATGTTAATTGTATGTTACTATGGTTCACTCTGATATGTCTGTATATACATACAGTGTGTACTGATTACAGTCACATCTTTTTCCGTCCTCTCCTCCCCGTACCATTCCAAATTCCTAGAAACCACCATTCTACTTTCACATTCTTTTCTTAGTTTCTTCATCACACAGAAAATATGCAGTTCTTGTCTTTTGTTTTGGTTTACTTCACTTAACACAATACCTTCCAGTTCCATCCATGGTTTCACAAATGAGAAGATTCAATTCTTATGGCTGAACAGTACTCCATTGCACATATATGTACCACATTTTCTTCATCAATATTTTATAGAAAATGTTTCCCCATTAATTGTCTTTTTTTCATTTTTTATTAGTATGTGTTTTCAGTACGTAATGATTACATTTATAGTGGGGAGTTGGTATATGTACATAACAAATTTTAATTCTTTATTCATCCCTTACCATTCTGGTCCTTCCTGCTCCTTCCTTCTTTTGCTCACCTTCTCATTTGCAAAACTCTATTTCCACTCTTTCTTTCAGTTCTTGTGTTTCATCCCCTTTACTTCCACTTCCTTCCCCTCCCCCTCTTTTTGCATTTCCATTTAAAAAAGATTTTCCTACTTCCTATTATCTATCATTTATTTCTATCTTTATTTGTATTTTGAGTTTCTCATATAAGGGAAACCATGTGATATTTAAGCTTGTTTGTATGATTTATTCCACTAAATATTGTGGTCTTAAGGTGCACTCTTTTACCTGTGAATGTCTCTAGTTTATCCTTCTTTATGGAAGAATAGTATTCCACTGTGTATAAATACAACATTACCTTTATCCATTCATATAGGTCATTTTCAAGATTTAGTTATTATAAATTGTGCTTTTATAAACATGGGTATGTATATAACCCTGCAAATGATAATTTTAACTCTTTTAGGAAGATACCTAGAAGGAGAATAGCTGGGTCAAATGGAATTTCTATTTTTAATTTTTTGAAGAGCCTCCATACAGATTTTCATAGAGGTTGTATGGGACACATAAGTTAATTCCATATCTGAGCTACTGTGCACTTTGCCAAAATAAAACTGTGCATGCAAATACACATTTGGCTTACTAATATCATTTTTTTTGTATATCTGCCTAGAAATTGTATATCTTGGTCACATGGTATTACTATCTTTTTAATTTTTTGAGGGTGTCTTTGTAATCTACTCTATACTGACTGTATTAATTTGCATTTCCACCAACAGTATATAAGAGTTCCTTTTTCTCTACATCCTTGTGAGCTGTTAGTCTGGTGAGCCTAGTTGGATGAAGTAGGTTGCAGAGGGCATGACTTTGAGGGGTATATGTTGTTCTCAGCTCCTTCCTTTCTGGCTTTTTCCTGTCTCTATGCTTCCTTTCTGTCATGAGATGAGCACCAAACATCTTTCTTCTGTCACGTCCTTCTGTCAAGTGTCCTGCCTCACTACATGCCCAGAAACAATTGAGTGAACTGAACAATGAGTAAAACCACAAGCCAAAAAATATAATTTTCTTCTTGAAATTGTTTTTTTTTTCCTCAAGTACTTGTCACAGCTACAGAAATCCAGCACAGTCTCTGTTAGATGCATATTCGACAAATATTTCTTGTACGTTGTTTCTTCTCTCTGTTGGTTTCTTCTTTTGCTGTGCAGAAACATCATTTTAATGTAATCCCATTTGCCAATATTTAATTTTTATTTCTTCTGCTTTTCAGGTCATATTCATAAAATAACTACCTATAGCAATGACAGGAAGTGTGCTATCACCTTTTATTCTACAAGTTTCAGAGTTTCAGGTCTTAAATTTAGGTCTTTGATCTACTTTTAGTTGATTTTTGTAAAAGTTGAGAGAGGTCAAGTTTCAGTCATCTGCACATGGATATCCACTTTCCTCTCCAACATTAGTTTAAAAGACTGAGTCTTCTCCAATACATGTTTTTGACACATTGTCAAGAATCTTATTGCTGTAGATCTGTGGGGTTATTTCTTGGATCACTATTCTGAAACACATCTCTTGCTTTGTTGTGGTGGTGGTGGTCTCCACAGCATATCTCTTTTACTTGGCTCCATACTACTTATCCAGTACTACAATACAGGGAACTTGGGTATATCAGTAAAAAATGTTGGTATCTCCTTACTGAAAAAAAAATATAATGTAGAATTAAGCCAGGAGCATTCATCATTCATATAGTGACAACTGTAGAGAAAATATACTACCCTCTCAGTGTGCACTAAAAATCAAATTAAAATAAGGCAAATATAGTTATTTTAGTGGTCTTTACAACTAATGACAAAATCACTGAAAAAATAGTGAAAAGAAATAAAAGGACTGGGCATGTTACAAGTTATAGCATATCTATCAGAATTTGAGACAAATGGCAAAAGTATTAGGCAAACAAAAACCTTATTAAGTCCAAATGCAGAATATTACTCCATAACACAACATTTTTTGCAGTGGAGACATCTTTTAGATAGTGCAGAAAAACAATGCCGGCAAAAGCGTAGGCATCAGAGAATACATAAGTAGGAACTGATGTAAGACTGGTTAGGAGAGTTGGAAATGTGGTTATAAATTACCAAAGAAATAATTTGCATGTGTGGAAACTTTTGTTGTTAATTATTAGTCATGTTATGGATCTATTCATATATACCTATAGCACCAAATTAAAATAAAGTTATAAGTAGTCTTATTAAGGAAGCATTATACATTAAGGCATTGTATTATGCAAATATCACTAACAGGAATTTATTTACTACAACTATTACTGATCTGAACTAAAACATAGCCTCCCTTATTACCGACTTCCTACAATCTATAAGACTACATTGATACATAATTATTTGATATCAGAAGCTTATATTAGAATGCTATCTTTTTGTATATCCAATTGGTACGAGGGTTCATTCTTCTTCTTATACATTCTTAACGTAAGTACAACATTATAATGACATGTATTCAGCATTATTGTAATTTCACTGACCTAAAACATCCTTTGTGTTGTGTCTATCCATCCAGCCCTTCAACCTTTGGCAACTACTAATCTTTTTAATAACATCATAGTTTTCTTTGTCTAGAATGTCAAATTATTTGAGTTTACATTACCTAGTCTTTGGAGTTGGTTTATTTCACTTAGGAACATGTGATTAACTTTTCTCCATATCCTTTCATGGCATCATTTTCATTTCATTTTAACACTAAATAATTCCCTTTACCTGGATTTACCAATTTATTTATTCATGCATGCATTGAAGAACACCTTGGTTTTGTGAAAATTTTGGCCATAACCAGCAAAACTGCTATAAATATTTGAGTGCAGGTTTTTGTATGGACTTACATTTTCAACTCCCCAACACTGTCTCTTATAGAAGAGATATTTATCATTTTAACAAAGTGAAGCTTATCATTTCTTCATGTCATAGATTGTGCCACCGGTACTGTATTTTTAAAAAAGTCATCTCCCACACAAGCTCATCTATATTGTCTGCTACATTACCGTCCATGTGTTTTATGGCTGATATTTAGGTCTTCGATCCATTCTGAGTGAACTTTTATGAAATATGTAGTATCTGTAGTTAGGTTCATTTTGGAATGGGGATGTCCAGTCATTGTCATACTATTTGTTGAAAAGCCTGTATGTTTTGCACCACACTACTTTTATTAATTTGTCAAAGATCACTTAACTATATTTATGTAGATTTATTTCTGGACTGACTATTCTGTTTCATTAAACAATGTGTCTATTAATTTACCAATATTATACTTCTCTGATTAGTGTAACTTTATAACAAATATTAAAATTGAGCAGTGTCAGTTCTACAAGGTTTTCCTTCTTCTTTAATATTGTATTGGTTTACTTGTTTTAACAGCATTTTAAGAGATTACTTATAACTTTACATGAGCATAAACATGTTATGTGCAAGAATGTATGGTTTTTATTCTTTCATTTAAATCTGAATGTCTTTAAATTATTTTAGTACAATGTAAAATGCTGAATAAAAGTGGCAAGTGGAAGACATCATTTAATAGGTAGAGAAAGTTCCTTCCTATGGTATTTGTAGCGAGCTAGAAATTCTTATCAGAACTGGGTGTTAAATTTTTTCAAATTCATTTTCTTCATTTAGAGAGATGTTTTTCTTCGTTATTCTATTATTATGGTGAAGTGTATGAGTTTTCAGACATCAAACCGAACTTACATTCACAATGACTGATAATATATTATTCTTTATATATATATATTTTCATATATTTTCAAATCATAGTTCCTAAACCTTGACTAAACTGATTCATTTTACAATTATTACATTAGTAGTAATTACATTCATTAGTAAAGTAGTCTTTAATTTTCTCTTTTTTATTATATTTGATTTCATCATAAAGATATTTCTAGTTTCATGAAAGTATCTGGCTGTTATTCCTTTCTCCAGTATGTTTTGAGAGATTTGATGTAAGAATAGTATCCAAATTCCTTAAGTTTTTGGTGGAAGTCTTTATTTGAGCTAATTTGGACTGATATTTTATTTATTGTATATTTTTAATTATACCATTAATTTCTCCACTAGAAACCCCTAATCAATCCTACCAAAAAATTGAAAGAAAAGAAAAGTACCTATTATAGCTTGTATCTAGATGTCCCCCAAAGCCTTGCATGCTCATAGGTGGAGCTTTTCTGAGCTGGCTTGATCATCACTGTGATGCTGGATTACAGTAGGTGAAAATGGATTAAGAGTGTGATACCTAAATTAGTCCACTGATTGGTTTATCATATTTCTGGGTATGATAATGACAAGTCCCATCCTGGTTATGAGTTGTACCATCCAATAAGCTTGTAGCCTGAATGGAATAAGAGGGAAAGGGAAGCTGCTGCTGCTTCAGTGCTTCCCATCTGCCCTGCCATGGACTGTTTCTTCTCTGTGATGTTCCTCTCCCATGTCATCCTGCTTGTAACCAGCTGACTATAGATTGAAACTTCTACAAACTGTCACCTAAAATTAACCCATTCAACTTTAACTACGGGGGTCAGATATGTTGTCCCAGCAATGAGAAAGTAAGTAAGACATGACCCAAAAGAATGAAATTTGAATCGGAAAGTGCGAAAACAGATAGTACCAAAATTCAGATTATTAGTAGCTAAATTGAGAAACTGTACTCAAGGGAAGAGAACACCAGATCTAGAAACAACTCTGGGCAGACTCAGCTAACTAATCCTTGAAAAAGGAGGCTAATTATTTTTCACTGGAAGAAAAATAGCCTCTTTAACAAAATGGTCCTGGGAAAACTGGCTATGCCCATGCATAAGATTGAATCTAGACTCATATCTTTCACCATGTACTGAACTAAAATCAAAATAGAGGAAAGGTGTAAATATTAAAACATAAACACTCAATCTCCTGGAATATGAAATAGGTGAAGCTCTTGAAGACAAAGGAATAGGCAAGGGATTTCTGAGCGATGCTCCAGTTGCACAAGAAACAATACCAAGAACCAACAAATGGGGTTATATAAAATTAAAAAGCTTCTGCATAGCAAAGGAAACAATAGAGTGAAGAGACAACTTGCAGAGTGGAAAACAAATTTGGGAGCTATTCCTCAAACAGAGTAGAAATATCTTGGATATATTAAAAACACAAAAAATCTGATCCATCAAAATAAACGACCCAATCAAAAAATGGGGAAGGGAAGTGAATAGGCATTTCTCAGAAAAAGAGATATGAATAGCCAATAAATACATACAAAATGTCCATTGTATCTGGCCATTAGAGAAATGCAAATTAAAACAACACTGGTATTCTATCATACTCCAGAATGAATGGCTATCATCAAGAAATCAAGTAATAATAAAACCTGGCAAGATGAGAGGAAAAAGAAACACTCACACATTGTTGGAGGGAATGTAAAATTTCGCAGACACTAAGGAAATCAGTATGGACATGCCTTATAATCTAAATCTTGAAATCCCATTAGACCCAGCTATTTCCCTTCTCAGGAGGTTCCTAAAAGAGTTAAAGATATCCTATTATATTAATAGATACGCATATACCCATATTTATAGCAGCACCATTCACGATAGCTAAATATTGGGAGCAAACTATATTTCCATCAACAAATGAATGGAAAAGTTAATGTGGTATTTATACACAATGGAGTATTGCTTTGCCATAAAGGACAAACTTGAGTTGTTTGTAGGAAAATGGATCCATCTTGACACAATAATGACAAGTGAAATAAGTCAGGCACACTAATTTGAATATCACATGGTTTCTCTTATATGAGAAAGCCCAAATATAAATAAAGAGCAGAGGAAAGGATCAATAATAAGAAATATGGTGATAGACCACTTGCAAATGTGTAAGGGATTAATAGATGGGGGGAAGGGGGGAAGGGAAGGGGCTGAAAAAATAATAAGATGTGTTATCTAAATATACAAACTCCCCACAAAGAATGTGATCATTATGTACTACAAATATATAGTAATAAAAATAAAAATTGAAAAGAAAAATGTACCTTTTTTTGCTGAGGCTATGACCACACAGATAGAAAAGCCTAAACTATCTACATGAGGGAAACTAAAACTAATAAATGAGTCTGTCAAGACAAAGGGAAGATATATAAAAATTCACTACACATCCATGTACAAAAATAGACAACAGATAGTAGGAATTTATGAAAGAGAAAGTCCCTTTGCCTTTACAGAAATAGCAACACAATGATATATTTTATAGTTTTATGTGACGTACCTTAGGAAAGACACATAAGAACATGTATGCAACATTTGATGTTGATAATTATGAAATGTGAGAGATTTAAAAATTTATTTAAATACAGAGATCTACCATGTTAATATATTATAAAACTCAGAATATTTAAGATGTCAATCTCTTCCAAATTTTCTACATACTCAACGAAATCACCAACAAAATTCTATCAGATTTTTTTTTCTTAGTATAAATGAAAACACTGATTCTTAAATTTATATGAAAGTACAAAGAACCTAGAAACACCATCAAAAGAAATGATAAATAAGAGCAAATTTAGTGGGCTCATAATAACAGCTTTTAAAATTTACTGCATCGGTACAGTCATCAAGATGGTGTGTTGTTGACGTAAGAATGAACGTATTAGTCAATGGAACAGAAATGGAAGCACATGTAAGTGGTAATTGTTAGTCACCAAAGTTGACAGTGTATTCAATGGAGAATAAATAGGCTTATCAACAAATTATGCTACAAAAATTGAATATTCATATGGGAAACGAAACCCCTCAACCCTTGTGATGCATCGTCTATAAAATATTAACTCACAATGGGTGGTAAACCTAAATATTAAAACCATATAATTTAAATGTACAGAAAAATTTGTATGGTTATGAATTAAAGATTTCTAAGAAAAATTCCCATAAAGGTCAAATGGGAAAAGAGATATTTGTTGTATTTTAAATTTCTGTACTTTGAAAGATGATATTAAAAAATAAAATGGCAAAGTCACATACTGTGATAAAATATTGCTAAATATTTTTGATGGACTTATACCTAAAATACATTAAAAATAAGAAAATAAAAATTGGCTAATATTTGAATATATCCATCGCTGAGTAAATGTCACACCAAAACATGCATATGAAAATAGGTTTAATAAATCTGATCATTAGAAAAATTCAAAGTCAAACCACAAGAAGATATTATTAGTACACACATATTAGAATGGATGAAACAGTATTTTGAAAAATGACAATAGCATATGCTGGTGAGAAAGTGTGACAGGCTGGTATTCTTTTACATTCTTGGTAGAACTGCATAATTGTAAAGTCATTTCTGGAAACATTAAATAATTATTCTGAAGTAAAACATAGACATAATCCCCATACTGCTCAATGATCCCCATCCTGAGTTTTTATCTGCATGCCTAAACAAAGACCTATTCTTGAATGTTTATATAACGTTCTAAAAAATGCAAATAACCCACTGTTGCTCAGTTGTTGAATGAGTGTACAAACTGTGATTCCTCAATAAAATTCAATACTATTTCTTAATAAAATAAAAGTACATATTAATACAACAATAACGATTAATCTCAAAAACATGCCACATGAGAGAAATCAGACACAAAAAGCTACACATACACAGAAAACCACTCATTTTAGTTGATATTTTAAAGACATAAAATTAAAAAGACAGAAATCAGAGACTGAAAGAAGGTAAGATGATTGATTAAAACGAGCAAATGAGGAAAAGTTTTAGAATGATTTGGAATGATAAAATATTTGATTATTTAATTTCAAAGATGGGTATGTGACAGCTGTGGTAAACACAGCCAAATATTATGGTTGTTACTCAAATCCATTGAACTCTGCAAGGGGACAGGATTTTACTGTAAGGACATTATACCTTAGTAAAAGTGATTTTGACAAATGATAAAAGTTTGAAAATATATACATAAAGATATTATTAGCTGTTTGGTAAAACTCTGCAAAATTGCTTCTTGTGAAATGTTCAGGTATATAAACTATAGTTTATAAAATATACTTCTAAGTAAAAGATACTGCCAGTTGTTGAATATAAAAAAATTCATACTTTTGTCATTATTTTTGGGTTTATAATATTTATGATGACATTATATAGATAAATATTTTTCAACTAAATGATAAAACTATAAAATAATACTAATTTTAAGTCAAATGATTGTATTTAATTTTTCTCCATTTGCTTAAGACAAACTGAAGAGAAATATAATAATTTCTCAACAACTCATAGTAAGACTAATCATCTATTTTTTTTTTTTTTTTGTACCAGGGAAAACTGAGAATCAATTTTAAAACCTGAAAAGAATCCTGGACATGCTAAAGATGAGTGAAAGGTTCCAGCAAGCACGTTGGTCTACAGAAACAAATGTTCTACTGCTGGCACTTTATGTCCCGATAGTAATTGCTTAAGGGTAAATGTAAATAAAAATTTTTAGTGATGGAAAGTTTTCCTTTACATTGCCAGTAAAATCCTTACTATAATATATAAATAATAGGCATGTCTATCATGGATTTGATCACTTTTATTTATAAAGTTTTTTACTTTTATATATCATATTCACTTTATTTGGTTCCACAAGCACAATGGAAGGAATAGCTAAGCTGTATATCATTCATCAAATAACCATCATGAAAACAAGCAATCAATACAGGATACTTTACTCATATTTGTAACACTGAAATGTGTGGTGTTACAACAGGAAAAACATATTGATGGTAAGCTTTTTTTCTGTATGTCTTCAGCTAGGTAAGAAATATGGCCACTTTGTTTTTAGGCTCTATTCATTTTTAATAATATGACTTTTGGTAAACAATCATGGTCTAATCTTAAGAAACTGTCTAGGTAGCTTACGTGTATCAGTTTCATTAAACAGATATATCTTAGTTCTACTGTGTTTATTAAAAATGAGTGTTAAGTCTGTTTTCTCATTCTAAAACTTTTAGACATTTGATTATGATGTTTTTACTCTTTCCAGGAGAGTCAATATTCTCTACCTCCACAAGCGATTAGTAAAGTGGTTTCTTTCACATGCTTTTCATTTTTTACAATAATATCACCAAACTACAGCACTTTTTCTCTTGGTTTAGGAAATTATACTCAATGGAATTAAAAGTATAAAAGAGATATCAAAGTTCTTCTATGTTGTAATGTAAAAAAATCATTCTTCTATTCTTTGTAGGTTTTATGTAGAATATATTTTATCAACTCTATTGTCGATTGTTTTATGGATACTGTATTTAAACATAGTGCCCCCTGACAAATCACCTTGTGATAACTGCAGCACAATATTCTCTCACACAGTTATTTGTACTTCTTGTTATAAGCCTTTAAAATTTAAATTGTGACTATGTGGATAACTATTGAGAACTGAGCAATGTATTAAAAATCATGGTGATAAGAAGTGTATCATTTTAATTCTAATTTATAAAATATCCTTATTATTTTATTCTCACTCTCAAAGCTTGAATAAGCAAAGAATTATTTATTCTATAGTTAAACCATAGCTCAATAACAATTCTATATTTTAAATCCAGATCATAAAATATTAGTCAAATTTAAGAGATCACACAAGATATGTAATATATTTCTAGTTATATCAGTTGCATATACTTACAGGCCTACAAGGGAAAAATATGTGGTAAAGTGATAACAGTGCAAATCGGAATAAGAACCTTAAAAAATCATCCCGCCATAAAGCAATGAGCACACTGATCAAATGTTGTCAAATCAAGTTTTTCAAAAAGTGGGAAATGTTCAAAGAATTACATCAATCTCGGAGGGATATTTTTCAAGAAAAACAGCTAAATCTCAGTAGGAAAAGCAAGCTTTGAAGTGCATTAACTTACTCTACTAAAATCTAATCCTCCCCATATCATCAAACTGTTTTGAAAACAAACACTCCAAAATCATGGTGAAAATCGCTAACCTGGCATGCATTGGATGAGTTTGTATGGAGCTGAAAATCTTTCTAACCTCATCCCAGAAAATTCTCATTGTTTCACTTGTGTCTTCCTTCAATGATACTATGCACAAATATGTCTTAATTTTAGAAACTTGACAGTTGTTAAATCTACTTACCTAGGAGCATTGTGAAAACAATTACAGGAACTGATTAACACCATGGCTACTTAAAAAGATGACAGTTGGATGCAAAAATTAGCCTACCTAAAAATTTAAAATTGAAAAAAATTGTAAATTAAAAAAATTAAAATTAATTTGTTTTCAAATGGAATGGCCATAGTTATTTTTACAACATAGTCTGTCAACTCCAGAAATCAATATGTAGTTTTGTATTCATTTTTAGGGCTTTATGCATGCTCAAGAAAAATGTCGAGGGTATGCAGAAGCAAGCAATGAAGAGTAAAGCAGTGTTTTCAAAGTCCTGGCTGAATATTGAAGGTAATGCCTGAAAAACATCCTTGGCAAATTCTGAGAAACACATATCACAGGCGCTTAAGGGACACTTCTAAAATCATTGACTACCAATCTGAAAAAGCAGAGATGTCAGTGGCCACATAAAACAATAACAAGAAGAATAAAAAGAGATTTAAAAGAATTAATTAATGCTTAAGGCCAAAGGAATACAGAATGGGTAGTAAAAGAAGGTAGTTCTAAATACCAGCTATGACCCTGTGATCAGCTACAGAAATGAGGATTGTAATTCTTCTTGTTCTCTCTTAATATGATTCTAATGTAATATAACATTGATAGACTTAATAATGGTTCTTAAGGAATGCTAAATTTAGGTTTTAATGTTCAAATTATGAAATATTAAGAGTAAGCAACACCCAAAGAAAACTCGCCTTCTATTCTAGGGAGGGAATTAGTGTATTTCCATTTGTATGCAGGATGGTCACAACACGTTACATGTAATTATGAGCTTGTCTTTCTATTTGGAGGATGATTTAAAGAAATGTGTCTAGTTGTCAAGTTGACAAGGGGTGGGTTGTGATGGTTCATTGGTTGTGTCAGCCTGAGGAAGAGAAGCTCAATTAAATTGGCTCAGCAATTCCACACCCTGGGGTGTGGAAGACCCACTGTAAGGTGATTTGTCATCTGGATGGTATAAAGAGGAAATGACGAAGGACAGATCTGCCTCTGTTTCTCTGGAGGAACTCCAGTGTTCACCTTCCTGTTGGATGTCATCTCCTGGCTTCCAGCACAGACTCTGCAATTCCAGCACAGATCCTTCAGCCTTACATTGCAGACTCATCAGCTTCCTTATATGGACTCAGGCGAGACACTGCAGTGAGCTCCAGACCTTCAACTGGATCCTTCAGATCTGCAGTGTGCAGACAGACCTTCTGTGCTCTTCCACATTCGACTCTGTGTGTGGCCATTTTAAGTCAATCTGTAAGTTTTTATGTATTTGTGTATCTTGTATTATACCAGCTTCTCTAGTAAATAATAACTGATACAAAAAAGTTTAGTTTAAAAAACCATAAAAATACAAACAAGTAGAACAAATAACAAACCTGGAGAATGGGAAGAATTTGATATCCAGAGTTGCTACATTATATTATTGAAAACATCCAATTTTCAAACAATACATTATATGCAAAGATTTATTGATTGATAAAATATCCCAGTGGGAAAATATGACCAATGCGTGGGATCCTTAGCCTTTGAGGATGCTGATATATGGAACTTATCGGACAAAAATGAAACCAGCCATGTTAAATATATTTAAATAATTAAAAGTAATTTTCTAGAGAATGAAAAGTAAGTATAAGAATGACATCTCAAGAAAGAAAGAATTAAAATAAACAAATAAATAGTACTAAAAGGAGACACATAGAAATTTTAGTGTAGTAAATTACAATGACTAAAATTTAAAAATTCATTAAATGGTTCAACATCATACTTGGCAAGGCAGAAGGAAGAATCAATATACTTGAAGGCAAAAAAAAATACACTTGAAGACAGGTCAGTTGAAATTATTTGGTCTGAAGATTAGAAAGAAAAAGAATGTGGAAAAATGAAGACAGGTTAGTACATTTGTAGGATAGCATCATGAACAAAAATATGCATAAATCCTAGTAGGAAAAGAGAGAAAACAGAGAGAAAAGTCTTTTGAAGAGCCAAGTGCAGTAGTGCACTCCTGCAATCCCAGAATTGTTGGAGGTTGAGGCAGAAGGATCACAAGTTTGAATCCTGTTTTGGCAACTCAGTGACTTAGTGGCACCCAGTCTCAAAATAGAAAAATAGAGATCCGGGTTCAGTTCCCAGTTTCACAAAAAAATGGAGAATTGGATTATGGATGACTAGATGCATAAGGTTCTCGCAGGATGCACAGAAGACAGATCTGGGAAGCACAAGTGTTCAGAAGTGGAAGGCAATCAATACAAGACCTTTGGGAATAGAAGCCTATCAGATTAACTCTAATATCAGGTGAATTTAGAAAAGAATCAGGGATACACTTTTATCTTGCCGCTGCTTACAAGCAGGGTCTTGAGAATGTGCCATCTTGGCAAAAGATCTAACCCCCTGAGAGAAGAAACTGAGTACAGTAGCAATGACTTGGGTGCTATGATCAGCATCCAGCTTACTAACCATCGAGTGCTTCCTGTCCTAACTCTCTTCTCACTAGGAGAGAGGCTGTCGTGAGTAAGATATTGCAGATGAGGGCACTAGAAAACCTGAATGCAAGAGTATCATTTAGAGCTTCATGACTGAGTTAGGATTGGCGGGCCCTTGGGGAAAAAAGGACATGTGGCTACTTAAGGGCCTGGAACCAGACACGGACAGAGCCATAGTGCAGTGAGTCCAAGCGGCAGGTAGTAATTGTACTAGTGTGATCTGGGGGACAAAAAAAGACCCCAGAGCAGTGCCAAAATAGACACTTTCTACCACTCTATCAAACACCAGCAAGCTCTATGCCATTAGTATCTCTTGCCTTCCGCCCACCCTCTGGACGCTGCAAAGCTTGCAGCTGGGGCATGAACTCTCCCACCACCAGCCAAAAGCTGCTGAGTTCTGAAAGCTCCATATACCACTGAGTGTGCAGACTGGACAGAGACTCTCTGTGGGTATTGTAAAGAGATTTGGGCGTGAACAGACAGCCAGAGAGGAGCAATGTGGACAGAAGGGATTGCAAAGTGCACTTACTGAAAATGGTATAGAAAAAGCGAATGTAAACAACTGCAAAGATTATCACAGAAAAAGGGAATGAAGATCAAGAAAACTTCAGAAATCAGTGAAAGACTGGATCCTCAACCCTTCCCCCAGGCCAGCCCCAACACAATTGAAGGTATTCCATCATGAGAAAGAGGCAAATTACCCCTGGCTAGCCATTACCACAGAATCACAGCTAAAAGCAAGCAGAGCACTGGCTGTGGAGAGAAAAAGAGGCAGCCACAGTAATCCATGTAGACCCCCAAGATGCTTTACCTACTGGCAGACAAGAGACTATATCACTGGTGGGGAATGAGCTCAAATACCAGTAGAAACATGCAACCTCTTGTATTTAGGCAGAGAGGAAAGAACACGGCCTTCCACAACTATTACAAATCAAATGTATTCCATTTATGATTGCAGGGCAGGGAACGCACTGGTCAAATTCTGACTACAGTATAAATTGGACTGAGATGATTCTTCACTTTGGTGCTTTTGTAAATGTGTAATGTTTTTCTCTCTTCTTCATTTTCTTTTCATCCTTTCACCTGATATATGTACAGGGTTTGCCCAAAAATGTATACACACATCAGGAAATTAAAAATAACAAGTATCTGTAAGCTAATGACCACTACTTTGAGCACTTCTTGCAATTAGAGAGGCCAAAGGTAACTTGTGTTACTCTCATGATGTCTCAAAGAATTTTGTATTAAAATATTTATACAATTTTTTCTTTACCTGAGTGAGTATACAATTTTTAGTGGGCCCCATTTATAAATACATAGTTAGCCCAAAATGCATACACACGTCAGAAAAAGAAAAATAAAAAGTGTCTGGAAGCTAATGGCCACAGCATTGAGCACCTCTTGTAATTGTAGTGGCCAAAGGTAACTTGTATTAATCTCACGGTGTCTCAATAAATTTAGTATTAAAGTACTTATACAAGTTATAAGTTTTTCTTTTCCTGAAGTGCGTATGCATTTTTGGCACACCCTATTTTGTACACACACACACACACACACACACACACACACATCACACACATATATTCGTATACATCAAATGGAGAATGAGAATTAATAAATGCTTTAGTTTAGACAGCATCTTTCATGGGCATATCAAGTTACCACTCACCAAATATTGCGCATAGAGTATTCAAATGCAAGGTTTATATCAGCATATTAAATGGTTCCAGTCTTCTTAAAGTTTCTCTCAATATCTAATTATACTTCCTGCCTTCTTCTACTTTTTTCCCACACCTGCAAATATGCAAATAACCTGATAAATCTCCTACCCACCAGCCTTCCACTCCAGATATAAAAATAATATCAAGAAAGTCCTCTTTCTCTCTTTCATTTTTGTTTCTTTCTTTCTCTCTCTTTCTTTCACATACTCTTATCTCAGTTTCTTTCCTTGTTTCTATACTATTCCTTTCTTTCTTCCATTTTCTTTCCTTCAACTTCTATATCCCAGTGTACTTGTCATGAGTACTATATCAAAGGTATTCTGGATTACAGAAAAAGGAAGAAATTGATAAAACATGCATTAAATTACGTGATTGGTGTATGGTTGATACTGTAGACATTAATATAACCAGTAGCAATTCTGTCCTTGAAACTCAGCAACCAGGACTGTTTCTATTATGCAGAATAGGTTGATGAGATGTATAAATACCAAAACATAACCAAAGCCGAGGTTGCAAAACAGAGAAATATACACTAACAAAACAGGTCTCGACAAAAGCAACACAGTGACAGAGATTTTCTAACACCAGAGTTCCTTAACCTTGGGACAAAAACTCTAGAAAAATGAGAACACAAGGCAAGAAAATGCCTCTAAAAACATTTAACTCAACTAAAGGTGAGTTTATGGGGACTGAAATGAAATAACTCACATGGAAAGGGCTCAAAAACAAAATGGTTACAATATTTGAGGAAATCAAAGGAGAAACAGATAAATACATAAAATGTAAAGTGCAAGAGAATCATTATGTAAAAAGACAGGTAAAGAAATTAATTAGTAAAACATTCTATGAGCTTAAAAACACACAAAAGATGTGATTAAATTAAACAAGATGACACAAGCTCTAAATGACCATTTCATTAAATAAGTAGAGCTTATGGAAAGAAATGAAGTAGAAGTCCAAGATATAAAAATTCACTGCAAAGTATGGGCAGCAGGAAAGATCAATCTCAGCAGAGAGCATCAGAAGAAGAAATGGTGATGCAGCAGAGTGTGTACTGAGTGACACACTAAATGCAAGAAGAAACCAAGGAAGGTGCATCCAATGGCTCTAGATGCTTAAAAATATCAACGTAAGAATTGGAGGTCTTAAGGAAAAGTTAGAAGACAACACAAAAGTCATAAAATTTAGGCACTTTTATGATTACGGCAGGAAAGTTTCCAAATCTATGGAAAGAATTCAACTTCCAGGTGAATGTCATGTATAGAACCACTAATAGCCATGACCAGAAGAGAATGTCTCCATGGCAGATCATAATGAAAATACCAGAAATGCAGCACAAAGAGAGAATACTAAAAGTGGTTACAGAAAAAAACAAAATAATTTATAAAGGCAAGGCTATGGAAATAACAACAGATTTTTGAAAATAAAACTTAAAGGTCAGAAGAGCTTGGAATGAAACTTTTCAAACTGTAAAACAAAATATCTTCCAGCCCAATTCATCGATACTGCAAAATTATCTTTCAAAATTGATGAAAAAGTAAAGACTTTCCAGAACAAAGAGCACATAAAGAAATTCATGACTCTCAAAGCAGCACTGCAGGAAGTATACAAGGGAATCCCACACAGAAACAATGACTGAACATCATCAAAGTGCCAAAGGAAAGAATACACCTAAACAAAAAGTGAAAAAGTAGACATCAGCTACAGAAGAAGGATACAATAGCAGAATTCAGGAAATAACTTTCGGTAATAACTGTGAATGTAAATGATCTTAACTTCTCAATCAAAAGACACAGACTGGCAGATTGAATCAAAATACAAACACAACTCTGTCTTACATGCAAATGACATACTTTATCCACACAGAAAAACATAGTCTGAAAATGTCAGCATGAAAAATGATACTGCAGGCTCCAGGAAATTAAAAAAAAGCAGGGATGGCTAATCTATTTTCGAATCAACTGGACTTCAAGCAAAACCTGATCAGAAGAATCAGAAGTTCTCTACATACTGGTAAAGTGAACAATTAAAGAAGAAGAGATAACATTTTCAAATATATATGCAGCAAATAACAATGCACTCAATGTCACAAAACAAAAATAATACTAGACAAAAGAGGCCAGATAAGCATCAATAAAATCTTAACGTGCAGCTTCAATATCCTATTCTGACAAACAGACAAGTCAACTATACCAAGGAAAAAAAAATGTTAGAGTTTAACCATATCACCACACTTAACAGCTATCTACAGTTTTTTTTTTCCCAACAACAAAATACATATTTTTCTTAACAGCACACGGAATTATGTCCACAATAGACTAAGTCTTAGGCTATAAAGAAATCTTAAATATATATAAAAAAGTAATATAATCTGCTATATACTGGCAGATCATAGTGGAATTAAACTAAATCAACAGCAAAAGAATCCATGGAAACTATGCAAACACATGGGAATTAAATAATACACTGTTGAATAATCAATACATCACATAATAAATCAAGGAAGAAATTTCAAAGTTCCTAGAATCAAATGGCAGTAGCACCAAATATATGAAAACCTTTAGGACACAGAGAAAGCAGTTCTAAGAAGAAAGTTTGTAGCTCTGAATATTCCCATTAGAAAAATCGAGATTTCACAAATAAGTTAATGTTGTGGTTCAAGATTCTAAAAAATGGAGAGAAATCTAAATCAAAAACATGTAGAAGAAAGTAAATTACAAATATCAGGAGAAGTTAATGAAATTGAGGCTAAAAATTAGAAAAGATCAAAGAATTAGCATTGGATCTTCCAAAAAATAAACAATATTGAAAACCCCTGAGCCAAAATTATCAAAAGGAAGGAAAAGATTCATATCAATGCAATTTAGAAATGATAAAGGTGAAATCACAAAAGACATCATTGAAATCCAGAAAATTATTTAAAAAATCCATTTCAAAAACTATATCGAAATAAGCTGCAGAATCTATAGAAAATGGATAAATTCCTAGACATATATGAATTACCAAAACTGAGACATGAAGGAACAAAACTCAGTATTGACCAGTAACAGGCAGTGACATAGAGGCAGCAATAAAAACTGTATCAACTGAGAAATGCTCTGACCCAATGGACTCACCAGTGAACTTTACCAGAACTATAGAAATCAACTAATACCAATGCTCATCAAAGTAGTCTATGAAATTCAAAGTGAAAGAACTCAGCCAGTCTCATTCTTTAAAACTAGCATTATCCTGATACCAAAACCGAAGCAAGACACAGCAAAATGTAACTACTCAGCCATTTCCTTGATGAACATAAATATAAAAAACAAATCTTAAGAGGGTATTTGCAAGCAGAATGCAACAGATAATTTCGGAGATCATACATCACAACCAAGTTGGCTTCATATCGCAGATTCAAGGATGGTACAAAATATATAAATAGGAGATAGAAGTTCAAATGCTTCTCTGAACTACAAATTCAAATGTTTTAAAAATATTTAGATATATATGCTAATTTGTTTCATTTATGTTACTGTACTAGTTCATCTTCATTCATTGAAAAGAAAGATATTTGTTACTACCTGTTTCTTTTTTTGTAAGTATCTTCTTGTTTTATGTCTTGTACTCTGAATAACTACTTTGAAAATGATACACAGTGTAATAACTATTGCTACTCTCTAACTATTTGATTAAGAAATTTTATTTATATTTTCATAAAATAAAAAAAAATAAATCTATCAGTGTAATACACCAGATTAAAAAGTAAGCATTAAAAAAAATCACATGAGCACCTCAATAGATCCAGAAAAAGGCTTTGAAAAAAATACAAGCTCTATTCAGGAAAATAAAAACTGGGTAAAGTAGATATATATTAAACTTACTTTAAACTGATAAAAACCATGTATGAGAAACCAGCTTGCAACATCATACAAAATGGGAAAAACCTGAAATCATTTGCTCCAAAATCAGGAACAAGACAATATTGTTCAGTCTGTTGATTTATGTTCAATACTATATAGTACTTGAAACTTCAGCCAGAAAAATCAGGCAAGAGAAAGAAATAAAAGTGATTCAAATATGAAATGAAGAAGTGAAAATATCCTTCTTGGCAGATGACATGATTCTTTATATAGCAGTTCAAAAACTTTGCACAAGAAGACACTAAGAACTAATAAATAAATTCAGTATAGTGCCAGGATACAAAATGAATCCATATACAAATACTGTTCTTGTACATTGGCAATAAACCACTAAGAAAGAAGAAAAACCATTCCATTTGCAACTGCATAAAAATTTAAATTATTAAGAATTAATCTAAACAAGTGTCTTAGTTACTTTCTCCTTACTGACACAATACCTGACTCCCACAATTTAAAGTTGAAGAGGTTTATTTTGGATCACAATTTTTAGAGGTTTCAGTCCATAGGCTACTTTCTCCACAGCAGAGTGACATGACAGAAACACATGGCAGAGGAGAAGCAGCTCATGGCATGGAGTTGGGAAGCAGAGAGATATTAAGGGAGTGGAAGGAAATAGACCCTTCCAGACCATGCTCCCAGTGATGGACCTCCTCTGCCTAAGCTTCACCTACCAACATCACATTTAGCTATAAACCCATCAGTCGATTAATCCATTAATGAGTATCACAGCCACATGATTGAATTGCCTCCTAAAAGCCCCATATATGAGTGCCTGAGTCTTTGGGGGACATCCAGATATAAACCACAAAACCAAGGAACTGAAAGACCTCTGAAATGGAAACTATAGGGCTCTGAAAAAAGAAACTGAAGGAGGCATTAAAAAATGAAAAGACATTCACAATTCTTAAGTAGGAAGAATTAATATTGTCAAAATGGCTATATTACCAAAAATGCTATGTGGGTTTAGTGCACTTCCAATCAAAATACAGCAACATTTTTACATAGCTAGAAAAAAAATCCTAAAATTTATATGAAATATGGCATGATCCATAATAGCCAAAGCAATTCCGAGCAAAGCAGGCGGCATTAAAATCCCAGACTTCAAGTTAGAGTTCAAAGCTACCGTACTGACACTAAAAGGAAAATGTTAACCAATGCAATTGAATGAAGAATGCAGAAACAGCCCCAAGCACCTTCAAGCCATCTGATTTTTGACAAAGGTGCCAATAACATAATACTTGAGAAAAGAGCCTTGTTAAACAAATAGTGCTAACTAAACTGGTTATCCACTTGCAGAAGAATTAATTTAGATCCATATTTCTTGGCCTGTACTAAAATCAAGTAAAAATGGATTAAAGACATAGATATAAAAAGAAAATACTGAATCTATTGGAAGAAAAATGGGTAAGCCTCTTGAAGATAAAGGCATAGGCAAAGATTTCCTGAAAAGAATCTCAATTGCATGAGATATAGTACCAAAAAATAACAAGTGATATTATATCAAATTAAAAACTTTCTGCACAGCAAAGGAAACAACCCATAGAATGAAGAGACAACCTACATAATGTGGAAAACTTTTGCCAGCTGATTCTTGAACTGAGGAATGGTATCCAGAATATATAAATAATTCCAGAAAATTGACCCACAAGAACAAAAGGCCCCAAATTGAGCAAATGGAATGGATACATACTTCTCAAAAGAAGAAGTTCAATTGTCCAATAAGTACATAAAAATGTTCAGCATCTTCGGCCATCAGATAAATGCAAATCGAAACAACACAGAGATTCCTCTTACTCCAATAAGAAGAGCTATTATCAAAGACTCAATATACAACAAATTCTGGCTAGACTGTGCAGAAAAAGGAACATTATACATTGTTAGTTCAAATATAATCTAATACATTCTATATGGAAATCAGTATGGAGAGTCCTCACAAAACTAAAAGTAGAGATTCTATTTGGTATTTTCCCTGGAGAGTTAAAGCCACATACTCCAATAATACATGCATATCTATCTTTGTAGAAGCACCACTTACAGTAGCTAAATGTTAGAAGCAGCATATATGCTTATCAATAGTGAATGCTTAAAGAAAATGTAGTATATAAACAAGATAAATTTGAGTCATTTGTAGGAAAATGAATGGATCTTGAGACCATAACGCTGAGTGAAATACATCAGATAAGTAATGTTAACTGTCACATTTTTCTAAAATAAGAAACCCCAAATATACATAATTTAAAAAACAAAATACAAGATAGATAGTAGGAAACATTAAGATAGACTATGAAGATGTGAAGAGGATCTGGAGTTGGTGTTAGAGAGAAGAAGAAGGCGGTAAATGGGAGCAAAAATAATCTAATATATATATTCAATAAATGGTGTAATTATTATATATCACATCATATACTAATAGAGGTTTCTAAATTTTTTTTGAAAAAAAAACAATGGTATATCTCTTCCCAAGTTTGAAAACATTAATATCCAAGAAACTCCACAAATTTCAATTCCACAGAGTTAGATGCAGAATAATACAATTGTCCTAAGACAGGGAGAAAATCATGAAAACAGAAAAAATAAGCCATCTTATATCACATATAAGGGTTATACATTATGATTAATAGTCTATTTATCATGGAAACCATAAAGGTCAGATGAAAGTGAAATGATATACACATATTTATGAAATACAGACTATCAACCCCAAACTCCACATTCAGCAAACATATCCTTCAAAAAAGAATAAAAAGTAAAGAAATTAAATTTTTAAAACTGTGAGAAGGGTTGTGGATTTGGCTCAGTGGTAGAGTGCTTGCCTAGCAAACACAAGGCCCTGATTTCAAGCCCCAGCACCAAAGAAGAAAACAAAACCAAAAAAAACCAACAGACCAAAACAAAAAAAACCTGTGAGAATTCACTGAAAGGGATTGTTTCTACCTTTTAGGAAAGCACATTAGAGAACATCTCAAATGCATATGAATAAATAAAGAACATCAATAAAATTAACTCTACAATTCATGTTACGGCTTATATGTAAAATGTTTCCCAAAGCCTCATGCGCTTATAGGTGGGGCTTTTGCAAGGTGACTGGAATATGAGAAGCTTTACCGGACTTGCTATTAGGTGGTGAAATCTGGTCAGATGAAATGGGTCACTGGGGGTGTGGCCCGGGTCTCTTTCTTGCTCTTCCCTTGATCTGTCTGCTTCCTGGTGCCATGCCATGAGCTCTTTCCCCTCTCTCATGCCCCCTGACCATGCCATTTTGCTGTGGCATTCTGCCTTGGAGCCAGCTGTCGGTGGACTGAGACCTCTGCAAACTGTGAGCCAAAATAAACCTCTCCTCCTTTAAGTTGTGGGTGTCACGTATTGAATCTCAGCTACAAGAAGTTAGCTAAGACATTTCAATATCAATTTATAAATGTATTTTTGTTTGTAACAATTGTTTTGTCCTGTCAAATTGAAAAGCAACTTTATTGAGTAGTAATTAAAATATATTTGATAAGAAAAATGTATAGAATTTAATTCGTGTGACAATAAAATCACACAGGAAGGGCAGGAATTAGAGCCACATAGAAGCAAAAAGTTCATATAATATTGACATTAAATTGAGATTAATGTGAAATTGTAGGGATGGGAGAGACAGGTGGGGACACAGGCCAGGGTGGCTGACAGGTCATGGCTGACATGGCAGATAGCTATAGAAAATATCACCTGCTTACTAGAAATTGCCCCTTGTGGAAACCTCTGCAAATGTAGAAGTTATTCTTAGACCCCGGGATACACTCACTGGAGCGCCCTTAGACCTTTGAGAAACCTTTGCAGGTATAGAACAGCTATTTTGGGGAGCCACTCGGATTCACAGGAAAGTCCCCAAAGCTTCATGCTTACCCTAGCTACAGATCATCCTAGCAATGAGGGCTAAGATTCTGACTGGCTTAAAACTTCTGCAAGAATGAGCACAATTAGAGGGTTGGGGATTTAAATCAATGGTAGAGCACTTGCCTATCAAGGGCAAGGCCCTGCGTTTGGTCCCCAGCAACCTACACACACACACACACACACACACACACACACACACACACACACACATACACACACATAAGAATGGGCACAGCAAGAGTCTCATGATGAGAAACTCATCTCCCAAGCTTCTCCCTGTCATATAAGCTTCTTGTTCTGTAGTCCCCACCTTCGCAATATTATAAGTAAACCTCTGCTTCGCATTATTTTTGTTTATTGTTTTTCATTCTGCGCCCAGGCCAGTCTGACTTCTGACTTTCCCATTTTCCACTTGGGGGATCTTCTGCTTCAAGTAGGCCTCACTCTGCCCTTGTATTCTTTGCCAGACTGAGTTGCCACAGGAGATCCCTAAGTCTCCAGACCCCTGCCGTGACATTACAAAATAGATTAAATCAACATATTAATCTCAAAGCATATGGTAACCATTAAGAAAATCAATCTGAAATATGGTAGAAGAAATGAAAATAGAATTAAAATAGCCCAACAATAAATTCCTACTTAACCCCAAAAATCAGGAAAGACATGTTTAAAATATAGTGAAATAGTAGAAGTAAATTCTCACTCAGTAATTACATTCAATGGAAATGGATTAACCTTTCCAGTTTAATTTTATTTTAAATGGTACATTTTAGATGTACATAGTGATAACATTCATCATAGGGGATTTGTACCTGTATATGACATATCTTGTTGCTTCTTTTTTTCCCATTCCCCTCCCCTCACCCCCTCCTCCCTCCCTATCTACAAAAGCTTTGTTTCCATTTTTTCCTTCCATTTCTTATCTCTCATGCCCTCTGTTCCGTTCCCCCTCCCTTGTTCCCTTTCCCATTTGGACATTTTCTTCCCTTTCCCAGTTAGAGTTTGAGAGAATGAATGGAAACAAGTGATCAAACTATATGTGGTCTAAACAGACACAATTTAAATTCAAAGACAAATATTTTAAAGGTAGCCAGGCATGGCAACACACACCCGTAATCCTAGGACTGAAGAAGTAGAAGTAGAAAGTTCACAAGTTCAAGGTCAGCCTGGACTACATGGTGAGATCCTATTCCAAAAATAAACAAAGAAAAAGTAGTTTTAAAGTAAAAGAACTGAAAACACTACACATATAGAGTACCAAAAGAAAGGTAGAGTGGCTATATTGATAAGAGCCAAAATACACTTTAATATAAATGTGGTAATAGAGAAGAAATAGAATTCCTGATCATGAAGAAAGTGTTAATCCTTCAGGAAATCATAAAAATTCTAAACACAAATGCATATGGAAACAGAGCACAAAATGCAAGAAGCAAAACCCAACATGATGGAAGAAATAGTACTAGTTAGAGATTTTGATGTTCTACTTTGAATACTGTTTAGAACAACTAGAAAAAAGATCAACAAAGAAACAGAATATTGGAACACTGACACCAGACTTAATAGACATCTATCAAACACTTCACTGAATAGCAAAAGAATATTTATTTTTCTCAAGTGCAAGAGGACCATTCTACAGGATAGATCATTTGTGAAACAATAAAACAAATCTCGATAAACTTAAAAGGATTAGAATTATATAAATTATGTTCTGTGCCTAGTACAAATTGGTACCTATAGAGATAATATTCTAGAAAAATAAACTACGTACAATAAGCATACAGTATATACTCAACGTATCAATATATTACCAAGAATAGTCTTCTTGTAAGAATGCCAGCCTATAGTTAATACTTTCTGCATTAATCACTTTCTCTCGAAGTAATACCTAACCATTGCTATAACATTAAGTCACTCATTCAAAAAATATATAAGATATTAGGTGAGAAAATGTTTTCATGTCTAAGCATGCTTGAAATTATACCCAGCTGATACTCCTTGATTCAGACTTTAAAATGTTTTCAGTTTTTATTTTTCATTAGTAGATGTTTGCAGCACAGAATGACTATGTTCCTGGTGAGGTGTTGGTAAATGTACATTGCACACCTCAATTCATCTTTCATCCCTTTCCTCCCCCCTTCCCCTCCTTCCATCTTTTGATCCCCGTTTCATTAAAAAAAAACTTTAATCTTATAAAACAAAACTTTACGTGATATTATTAAGCTTCAAAAAGATACATAATAAAATAATTTCAAACACATTTGAGTATAGAAGAATTTTTTCAAAGATTATCATGTAGACGTAATAGTCTACTCGAGACACTCTTTAGACACAATAAATTAAATTTTATAACAAAACGACAACAAAAACCTGTTATTCCTTTGTATGATTTATAAATCATGGGCTTAAAATTAATTTTGGCAGTACTCTCAGAGATTGAGGAGGAAATTTCTTAACTATCTTTTGTGGAAGAAAATAAGGGCTTTGTTTTATTTATGAGAGTTCTTATTGGGACAGCTATATATCAGAATGTAGATTGGAATAAAATAATGACTGGAATAGAAGGAAAGGAAGTACTTACTTGGAGTTTTGAGTCTCATAAAATTACTAGCCACTTAAAATTTTATGACATTGAGCAAGTGACATAATCTAGCTAAGCCTACATTGTATCCTCCGTAAATCAGAAGGTGGTAATAGCATGTACTCAGAATGACTGAGAAGAGTAGAAAAGGTAAGAATCTAATTGTGCTAAACATCTTGTATTAGTCAACTTTCCTGTGCCTGGAACAAAATACCTGATACTCACACCTTGAAGGAGGAGAGGTTAATATTGGCTAACACTTTGAGATAATTCACTCCATGGACAACAGGCTCCAAGGCTAAAAAGACAAGGCACATCGGCACTGTAGAAGAAAGCTGTCACTGCATGGCAACCAGGAAACAGAAAGAAGGAGCTGGAGATCAGAACACACTGTTACAGATAAAGCCCCCAGTGTTCCACCATTTCTGAACAGGCTCCACCACCAAACATAGTTATGAACTCATCAATGGATAAATCCATTAATACATATAGTACCCCCATGATGTAATCAAGTTCCAACATTTTATGTCTATATGACATACTGCCTCCTTTCCCCAAAAGGCTCATGCCCATATCATACAAAATGCATTTAGTCCATCTCTAAAGAGTCGCCAGTCTTAACAGTAGCAGCACTGTTGAAAAGTCCAAGTCCAGTGTCTCCTCTGAAACTCAAGGCAAACTCTAAGCTGCTGGGATCTGTGGGGGGTGGGAGGGTATGCTAAACACTTCCAATATACAATGGCACTGGGTAAGGATTTCCATTCTAGAAGAGACCCATAAAGAAACAGAAGAAGAGATAAGAATAGGATAAAGACAAGACCAAAAACCAACAGGGCAATCAATAACTTCTGTAGCTCCATGCCCAGCAACTGAGGCAGGGAAAGTTGAGTTGCAAATTCCAAAGGGCTTTGGCAGTCCTACCCATATGCGCTTGACAGCTGGAGACCACATGGCTTCTATCTTGGACTAGCTTCACTAGCTTCCTATAGCTTCCCTCAGCAGATGCTCCAATTTCCTCAATCTTGGCATCTTCCACCTTTCTGGTGTCTCCACTGTTCATTTGGCTTCACTCTTATAGCTGCAGCCATTGTACTATTACGAGCACATTGCCTGACTATTGAAATTTGGGTGAAAACCTCCATGTGCCCACAACTCTTATATTAGGCATGCCAGTAAAACTAGCATCAGATGGATGACACCAAGTTCAGCAACCAGGTAAGCAGCAAATAGGCCCCCTTAGATCATGGCAGCAACAGCCCGAGTGCCTGGATGCCTGCACTTGGGGAAACATTTGCCTCTGCAGCTCTAAGTGAGCATGTCATCTTGGATCCCTCAGCTCAAATAAAACAATTATACTTTTGCACATTTGAACCTGAGATATGTGAGTTCTTGCTGATTTCCAAGATGTCCTCAAGGCTTCCTTCCTATTGTCTTGATGCAAAAGTACTTGGTTCTCCTTTACTCCAACTTTGCTGGTGCTTTGTTTCTGGCAAACATGGCAACTTTTTCAGCTTTTGGCTTTAGCTTTTACTCCTGAGTTTCACTGTAGACCTGCCTAAAAGCATCCAGCAGTACCCATGTCAAATCCTGACAATTGGACGGCCTTGAAATTTACTCCACCTGATAAATTAATCCACTCCTTAATCTCAGTCACAGGTAAAGTTTCAGATCATGGGCAAAACTAGACAAACTATTTGCCAGTGTGTAACATACATGGCATCTAGTCCAACTACCGATGGAGTCCTTATTCTCACCTGAGCCCTACTAAGCCTGGCCTTTACTGATCATATTCATCTCTGCATTTTGGATTTCTCAATACTGACCAGAATCAAGCTCTGCTTATAGCAATTTAGGATTTATCTAACCCCTTCTCCAAATTTTTCCAAACTCTTACAGCAAATGCATTCCCAAGGCTTCTGAACCACATGGGCGGGTAAAGCACTGCAGTTATACCACTTTCAATATCAATTTTCTGTACTAGTTTTCCTGTCACTGCAACAAAATGCCTAACAGCCACAGCCTAAAGGAGGAGATGTTTATTTTGGCTCATGGTTTCAGTGGCTGGCTCTAAGCAAAAAATAGCATGGACAAATGTCCCTTGATCTTGTACTTCCCAAGATTCAATACTCTGAATAATAGATGTTTGTTGTTTATACGGCACCACTCAGTTTATGGTGTTTTCTTATGGCATACCAAATTGACTAAGATATCCAGCGATAGTAAATCACAGAACTAAAATTATAGGTATGGTTTATTGAGCATACACTATGTGATCAAGATAGTCTTTATCTGTTCTGCCTCATCTTATAATCTCGTGAGCCTTAGGAGTTTGCAAAACTTCTATCTCAACTTTATGAAAGTGAGTACTATCATTTTCCCTTGTCTGATGATACAGAAACTGAATCTAGGAAAATCACTTGCTACATCATTCAGAAAACATATTCAGCAGTTATGAAGATTAAATCAAAAGATGTTTATTAAAGCACTTAAAATAATTCTCAGCACATAAAAGTGCTTAAGAAATGTCAGTTATATAATTCTAATTATGGGACACTGAAAATAGATACACTAATAATAGCTTTGTCAATATGTGAAAAGACTAGTAGCTCCAGTATTTACCTCCTAGAAGTGTTGTAAGGATAAAAGAAGTTATACAAAACCTATGCTTACTCAGTGTTTGATAAGTGATAATTATTTCTCTCCTTTTGCATATATCGTAATCGAAGCACAGAAAGGAATAAGTATCTTGTCCAATGTCATAAGAGCCATAATAGATTCAGATCAGAATTCAATAGCTTGAGAACATAGCTTGGACATTGAACCACTGAGTAGCTTTCCTTCTTCATCTGATTAGCAAAGGTAGGGAAAATGCTCAGCAGAATACCATTTAAATACACATACTCCCTCTCGGAAGAGAGGGAGGACTTACTTTCTTCTCTTATTAGGACATCAGACCAAGCAGGCTCTTAAATGTAATGAATTGTCACCTCAGGAGGCCCAGAGAAATTATCTAGGGAGGAAAAAAGACGGGACTGCAATGTTTAATGAGATAACGAGAGGGAAACGGGGGTAATCACAACAGCTGCAAGCTCTCGGTTACAGAAGTGGACATGGTTCCACAAAGAGCAAATGCCACAGGAGAGAGAACCAGATATGCAGGCACTAAAACTTGATTCCCTCAAAGACTGATTCATTTGATTAAATATTTCCATTAGACTAGGCGCTAAGCTCTCAATTTCAATTTGGAGACTGAATGTTATACTTCTGAGCCCATTTAATCTAACATCTCATTGTTGGAACAGAGAAAAATGGTTGTGTCCAATTCCATCAGCAACCCCAATTCATGCCTAAATGGGAGAAATGAAGTTCAATTAATAGAGCATTGTTAAACTCAGGCCATCGACAGCCCACCAAGTCAACTTCACACCAACAAACTCTTCTCATAGTTCTTTATTTCAGCTTTTCTCATTTTATTGTCCACTTACGGTGATTATTCCCTGTGGTGCAGGGCCTAAAATTAAGGCCCACTGTTTTGTGTTGCCTGTACATCTGATGAAACTGAAAGAACCTCAGATAGCCTAATTGCAAGTTCCTCTGCTCGAACTGCTACCACGAATAAGGCCTTAAGCCGAACAATCTTCCTTGTCAAATGGGCCACACAGCCATTTCTGTTTTTCCCTGAGTAATTAGTTTCACTTTGCAGCCAGCCCATGGTGCTATTCAAGGAAGTCTATTATACTTTCTTGCAGGGACTAGGGATCACTTTACCCACCTGGCATTGCAAATGCTGCCTCCCACAGCCCTTACTTGTGCACTCTATTCCTAAGAGCAGTCCCCACTGTAGTCATCCACAGCATGCTGGGTCCTCTTCTCTGGGGCTGTGAATGCATCACTAATAAACTTGTGCCCATCATCAAGTTTCATGCGTTTGGCAATCCCTGAGACCCTAGGCCAGGAACCACGCCTTCACCACAGGAATGACTTAGAAGATAACTG
Organism: Hystrix cristata; assembly: GCA_004026905.1. NCBI lineage: Eukaryota > Metazoa > Chordata > Mammalia > Rodentia > Hystricidae > Hystrix > Hystrix cristata. The sequence continues at coordinate 129,218 of PVJO010000253.1, forward strand.
AAACAATTGCCATCATGAACAAAATGGCTAAAGAACACTTGTTCAGCTTCAAAAAAAATGTTTTTTAAACTGTGGGTCAGACTCAGGGCCTTGTGCTTACTAGGCAAGCACTCTGCCACTTGAGCTCAATCCCCAACCCCAGTGTCAAATGTTTTTGACTCACTAACTGGCTCCATGATGTGGTGAAGGCCACCTGGAATGAAACTGCCAATTGCTGATGGACTTTTAGTTTGGCCTCATCAGCACTTTGTTATCTTTGTTGGATGCTGCTATCCCTTTCCACTTTAAAAGGTTCTTGTCTCCAGAGGAAAATTATAGTTAGTTGAGTACATTCAAGCACAATGTATGATGGCATTCAGCCTGAGTTTGACACTTGAGTCTCACATATTAATGAGATAGGCGAGATCTCCCTGAGCATGCATATATAGATATATATATAATTAAATATATAAAATTTATGCATATTATATACAATTGTGTAGTCTTAGAATAGGCCTGACAAAAGCCCTTTGTGATGTTTGTAGAAAATTAGGATGCCAGGGGAGAATTAAATGAATTTAGTTGCCTAAAAAGAGCTATTATTGATCAGACAAGGTGGTAGCCTTACCCGTCCCTTGGACTGATATTTCCTTTGCTGCTACTGAGTGGGTTCTCCCGACCCCTCAAAACATCAAGGGACGAAATCATGGTAGTACATGATCCAGATGCTGACCAGACGCTGGCAATAAAAGAGAAGTATTTGGTGTCAATCACTCCACAAGCACTAAAGGAGTTCACTGAATTACTCTCCCAATACATAAACTTGCCTTGGCATTGCTCTTTATCAGCATGCCAAGGAGTGAATCTTGTGGTCATGAAGCTTGATATCCACCACATAGGCCACAGACCATATAACTTTATTGAATGTGGACCCTGAACTTGAAAGAATTGACTCAAACTCCATAGAGAATTCCAAAAAGAAGGACGATAAGAAGGAACAGGAAATGGAGGAAGAGGCTGCCTATAGCCACTGTGCTCAAACATTTCCCCCAAACCAACCAGAAGGTTCTCTGCTATGGTTAGATAGAGAAAGAAACTGAAAACTGATTTCACGTGTCTACAAGTCCAAAAAATTTTAAGGAAGTTTGTACAGAACAAAAAGGAAATAAAGTAAGTCCACATTTTTCATAGCAATACAGCTCAGCAGTATCCCTAAATACCTCTGCTTCTATAATCACATGGTGGTGTGTTGTTATAATCTCAGCACTTTGGGTTGTTGAGGCAGGAGAACTGCGAGTACAAGTGCGGCCTGGGCAATTTGTTGAGATTCTGTCTCAAAACATACATACATGCATGCGCACGGAAATAGAACTGAGGATGTAGTTCACAGGTAGAGTAACCCGGGGTTTGATCCCCAGAACAACATAAAAATAAAACTACCTCTGCTGCTATGACCTATGACTTCACAGCAGCAAAATTCCTGATTTCAGACAATGCCTATTGCAGCCCTCTAAAGGAATTGATTCAAACCTGAGTTAAGCCCGGGGTCCTCAAACTCCATAAAGTCCTATTGCCTTGGGAGATTTCCACTAACCCTGACAATATTGATTTGAGGCTCTCTGAAGTAAGAAATTTATAAGCAAGAGCAAAGTAGATGGGACACCTCCTGAAATATATCTAGTGTAGCTGGAGTAGGTCAGGTGAGAAAGAAAGAAATAAGCCAGGATAAAGACAAGTAAACAAAGAACTGAAACATAAATCCACAAATGTGTCTGTGGATTTTTTTTTTAAATATGGCATTCCTCTACTCTTCTTCTCTTAGCAGCCCAATTGCCTGCTCTTAAACTTGTAACAAGGGTCCCCTCATAGTAGATTACCAGACTCTAAAGATATGTCCCATGTAGTAAGGCCTCCATACTCAACACCTATTATTATCAAAGTTGCTAATCTAGCCAATCAGCAAGTAGGTTATATTTTCCTATTATAGTTGGCCAATATGTTCTGTTCAATGCTTATTTCAATAGTTGTTTAGCTACTGTTTATATTGTCTAAAGTGAAGTAATACTTGGCTGCCGTGGGTTACCTCAGCAACCTTGCCATCATACAATATACAATATCTTAACCATATCAACCTTTGCTTTGTGATATATGTAGGACATTATGTCAGTGACATCCTTTGAGAAGAAAATCCATTTGTCACACTTATTCAGGACTTATAAATACAAAAGAATTCACAAAAAGAAGATGACCCATTGTCACACACATTATACAAGAGTTGTGCCACTTTGGGTAAATATCTAGAAATTATTTGTTAATTTAAAGTCTACTCTATCCCTGACACTGTCAAGAAATGTATGAATCCTATCATAATCCTCAATGTTAAACCAAGTCTAAGATTTGTAAAGCTTTTTTGGCTTCTGGAGGAAACACATTACTCATTTAAATTTTATATTTAATTTCATTTCTCCTGTAACTTGCAAGTTAGTCCAAGTTAAATGGCATCCCATTCAATAAAGTCTTTAGAATTTGTTCAAATTGTCATTCAGTAGGCAATCCCATTAATGCCCCTGAGGTTCCTTTGTTTACAAAGGTTTTAGAAACCACATGCTATGGTTCCTATAGTCTCTAGACCAACCACGATAACCAAAACTTGCTCAAAGATGTTTTTTCATAAAAAAATAGAAATTTATTTCTCACTGTTGTAGAGGTTGGGAAGTCCAAGATCTAAAAACAAAACAAAACAAAATGCAGATGCTGTAGTTGGTAAAATCTCTTTCTCTCTCATCCATATATGGTAACATAATACTTTTTACTCGTATGATAGAGGGGCAATAGGGAGGAACAACTCACTCATTCCTCTTTTATAGGTCATCATTCTCATTTCTGAGGTTTCTTCCCTCGTGACTTCATTTCCTAAAGGCTCCATCTCTTAATAGTATCATATTGGTAATTAAGGTATAAAATATGAATTGGTGAATGGGATTTAGACTATAAAAACATTAAATAGTTTCTCATAGACTTCTGATGCAAGAAACTGCCCTCTGTGACCACACCATTATAGAAGTGTGATGGTTAATTTTATGGATAAACTTGCCTGGGCAGCAGATAGAGAATTAAACATTATTTCAGAGTGTCTGTGAGGTTGTTTCTGAAAAAGACTTATCTCTTGAATGGGTGAACTGTTTAAAACAGTTGTTCCTCTCAAAAACAGGTAGGCATCTTCCAACACACTAAAGGCCTAAACCTAACCAAAAGGTAAAGGAATATTTAATTTACTCTTTACCTGAATGCATCATCTATAAATTTATCTTCTTCCCTTCATGCTTCCCAGATTTTGAGGCCAGTAAACCCAGGCTGGAATCAGAATCACTGGTTTTCTGTCTCTCAGAATTTCAAACTACACCACTAGCTTTTTTTGGTCTCCAACTTGCATACAGCGGGGCATCATGTCACCTGGAAGCAGGGGCCTAACATCACTAGGTCCATAACACAAAGGGAACTGGCAATATACCTTGATTCTTTGTATCTTTGATGAAACAGTTCAGACAAGACATGTAGACCCTCATATATACAGGTAGAGTTTGTTTCAAAGTGATAGATTTTTCAAGGAGAGTGAGTGAGAATACTTCTTGAACCATGAAAGTGGGCAAGCATCAAAATGGCAGTTGCACTGAATGAGGTCTCAGGTAACATTTATATGATTAACTAGGTCCTTGAAGGATTACCCTTCCCGTCTTTGGAGGTTGCAACGAAAATGGGATAGGGTTACCTAGTTCAGAAAGAAGTGGGCCCATGTTTACTAATTATGTGCATGTTTTCTGTTTAGTTTGTTCTGAGACCTTGAGTTTTTCTCTACCTTCACCCATGGACTGGACTTTGACAGGACTTCGCAGCACACACAGAGGACGTTACCTTCTCTTAAGTTAAAGTTGAAACAGCAGGCTTGTGGAAATTTTATCTGTAATGACTAAGAAATCTAAGGGGAAAAAAAGCTTGTTTTCTTTGCCTTTTAGTTAGTTGGAACTCATATCCCACATGTCTCCAGGCCTGGTTAGGACTAACTTTCTGCTTCACAGTTGGATTTCTCACCCTCTGTAATTGCCCAAGCCAATAACTTGTAAGAAATTTATGTCTAGATAGACAATAAGGCCATGTGTGTGTGCATGTGTGTGTGTGTACACATGCATATATAAATATTCATGTTCTGGTACTCTGAAAAATCCTGACTAAGAAAAGTGGAAACTGCTGGCCACCTGTTGATTTATTTTGGAAGTAGAGGACCTCAGAGACACTGGATGTATGACCCTCCATGCTCAGCTGCCCGTTTCACCTTGGTTTATCAACGCATCACCCTAAGATCTTGGCATGACTACCAAAGTCTCCTTTTTACAGGAAGAAAGCAAATCTAAGCCCTCTGGCACATTCTGCCTGAAAGGGGGCATAGCCTGCCCTGTTCTCCGTCCTCCACCAGATGCCACGGTGTTGGGAGAGGTCATTCCTCTCCCCTCCTTGCGTACCTGGAGAGTTCTTGAAGACCAACTGAGCAAACAACAATGCAAGTTCATGTACTTTATCGATAACATTGCTGCCATACAGGTGATAGCTCAAGGCAGATTTGCTTTCATTTCTTCACCAGTATATCCCTCAGGAAGGGCCAGATCCTAAGTCAACACATCTGACTATACTTAATCCTGTCAATTTAGCACTGAGAGACCCAGTCGGCAAATGGCAAATGGTCCCACTTGTACTCTTTTGCAAACTCTTGTGCCATTGCTTAAAAGTTCTAAATTTCTTTATTTACAAGTTCACTTTAAATGTAGAAATCTGGGAAAGTCTTGACTCACGGATATCCACAATATAAATCAAGGTAGCAGAAGTATTTACATAAACTAAGGCCACAATACAAGGCCTTAATATGACATTCTTCAGTGGTTCACACCTTGCTGATAGCAACCAAGGCACTCATTTTACTTCTCATAGTACACAGTGCTTGTTTCTTCCAAAAGATACTCAATGGAGTTTCTGCTGCTTTAACTGTCTAATATAGAATTCTACAAAGAACTCCTATTCAAACCAAAAAAGTTACTAATATACCCACTTCTGAATGTTTCTGCCAAAACCATTGATGAGTCTAAATTCCTCACACATGGTGATATGTGTGTTCTCCGCCAGTGCTACACGCTTCATGTAATCATCTTTCTCAGCCATTAAGCGTTTCACCATTAATGTTCACAGCCTTTACTGCCACTGCACCATTTGACCCTCTCTCTCTTTATCAAAGCTGCACTTTGCTTCCTGTGGAAAGTACTTTTCCTCCTCCCTAGAAATCCCCAGTATCACCAAGGTTTAAACTGATGTCAAGACATCAAGAGACCAATTGTACTATAAATCCTTAATCTGTGGTCCGACATTATATGTTGCTTTGACAGCTGAAAACTCAGGAGGGCCACATATGTTCTAACTGTGAATTCTCCTGCCAACTATGTTCTCTCAAGTAAGGTCTCTTAGCCAGATAATTCCCCTTATCAAGGAGACCCAACATAGCTTGTGATAACCCTGAGTAGTATGTTTCAGTTCCTGTAAGTTTGGAGAATTATTCAAACAAATTAAGTGCATCCTCCAGGGAGTTACCAGACCTTCTGATCACTATGAAGCTTACCTCCCACAGCCCGTACTTCCTCAATCTGTTCTCAAACACAAGGTTTGCATGGCAGTGTGTAGTAGACACTGTCCTCCTCCCACAGCTAGTGAGAATATGTGACTAATAATTAATGTTAATCTCATCTTTCCAGTTTGGGGTTGTCTTAGTTACTTTTCTCTCATTGATGAGACAAAATACCTGACACCCAAAGTTAGGGGAAGAAAAGTTTATTTAGCTCACAGTTCGCAGAGGTTTCGGTCCACAGTCAGCTGGGTCCGAGGCAGGGTGGCCTGGCAGACAGGCAGAAGGCAGCCAGGTAAGCAAGAGATGCAAGCGGGGGGGGGGTAGCTTCTTCCTGTATTTTATTTTTTATCCAGGCTACCTGTCTTTAGGGTGAGCAGTACTCCCACCCTTAATCCTAATACCCTTAATCCTAGCGTCACATCCTTATTCCCAGCAGAACCATGCCAAACCAATCAGTGGACTAATTTAGTAATCACACACTCTAGATCCAGCTACCTTTTACCACATGAGACTTTGGGGGGACATGTAGACACAAACCACAACAGGGTACAGTGTATTTGCCCACAGTCACAATTCCAAAGCAAGGATTCCTCCCTCAGCAACAGGGCAAATAGGTAATTAAACACCTCCTTTCATTGGGCCAGCAATAAGCACTGATGAATAACAAGCAGTTGTTCTTTCAGGAAAATCTATCCTCTGCCAGGCACAAAAACAAGAAAGGGACAGAAACATATTTTGTTTGGAGTAAGTACCAGCTGTGTCAGAGTAAATATGGGTTATGTGGGGAAATGATGTACAAATGAGTCAGATTTAAGAAGTGTGGGCTAAATCATCTTCCTCTTCCCAGACTAAAGTTGTGAGTCGTGAGAATTAAAAGTAGTAAAATGAAGGGAGAGTGAAGTAAGTAAGTTTAAATACCACTTCCCAAAATATTCCTAAGGAGCCTGTGAGACAGGAGGTGAATGACTTAAAAGAGCAAGACAGCAGGTGGATAATGCACAAACACACATTTAAATAGAAATGAAATCAGAGTTTTATTTAAATACAGGGAAATGAGCGTGTTGTAAGAATGAGATCAAGTGAGAAAAAGTGTATTATAGATGACGGGAAACATCTCTTCTTTTTTTTTCAGTACATGCTGACAGATCCTGACGAGCACTTGGTCACTTGGTCTGTGCAATGAACATAAAGACTCAGAAACAGATGTTAGAAAGAATCACCCAATCTATCCTTTCCTTGCCTCAATTTATAAATTCAGAATTGTTTTGTTACTTTACGACTGTGTCAGAATTAACACATTTTACTTGGAGTAATTAACTACCTTGAATAAGAAAGGGTCTCTAACAATTAATAAAAAGTTTTAGTAAACTTCTATAGACTATTCAGAAGCAAGGGTTCCATTGACTTCTTTTAAATTAGTCTCAGGACTGAGCTTTCCCTTTCAGTTTGACACCTGGCAGTCTAAAAGTGCAGGGAAATTAAACATTGGAAAATTTGATTAGTCTCCCTAGTTCTTTCTAGAAAGTTGACACAGACCTTTTCAGCAAGCATTATCTAGAGCTTCAGATGGCAACACTACTCTTTTGAAGCAGGTGAATATCTGTAGCTCTGGAAGTCGAAGTCCTCACTTCAGTCTTGGAGCAAGAAGCAAATATGAGAATCATTTTTTCTCGTCCTCTGGAAGCAGTTCTGTTTTAATTACAACAGCTTTCTTTCTACTGTCCCTAATGGAGAAGTTGGATGATCTGGTGACTCCAAGGAGCTCTGTTTTTGCCCTTCTGCCCCCAATGAGATTTCTCTTAGCTTTCCATCCGTTGCTTTTTCCTTTGCCCTAGGTATGGCACAGCATGCACGTCACTAATGTAACTTAGGACAAAATGAATCGCGTTATTCTATCCTTGAATACACAGTCAAGAGCTCAATAAATGAAGGACAATGTCTTTGATTTGTTTTTTTCTCTTCCTTATATCTCATCTAGGAGAATTCTAAGGACATAGTAAGTGTTCATTAAATTCCTGATTACCTTTTCTACTAGGTGTGCAAAAAGATGGTACAAATTTCTTACTATTCAAAGGAGTGCTTTGTTATTGTTGCTCAATGAGATCCACACCTAATCAGAAAAGATGCAAATTTAATGCTGGAGAACAGATGCTTTGGTAATTTAGTTTGAATTATTTTCTTTATAGTACTATTATTTATCTTCCTTTTTTCTATGTTAAATGAAAGAAAGTTACATTTGCTGATATAGGGAATATCCCAGACATTTGGGTTCTAAATTTGTAAATTGCAGACTCCTAGACAAGGTCTTCACATTAAGCTATAGCTCTAGCCCTTTATTTGCTTCTATTTCATTCTAGTATACTTCTATTTTCTTTCTATTCTATGTGCAGAGTAAATGTTTATAATTTTTACTTATTTTGCTTATTTTTAGACAAGGTCTAACTAAGTTGCTCAGTCTGGGCTTGAATTTAAGATCCTCCAGGCTCTTATCCTCATATTGCCTCCCTATCTATCATCTATATCCATATCTATATCTATCTATATCTTTGTTGCTGGTGATTGATTCCAAGGCCTTCACACTGAGCTATATTGTCAGCCCTTTGTCATCTTTTATTTCGAGGCAGTGTCTTGTTGATCACTAAATTGCCTAGCACGGGTTCAAACTTGCTATCTTCCTGTCTCATCAGCTCAGAGTGCTGGAATCACAGGCACGCACCACCATGCCTTTTGCCCATCCCATTCTTTATATTGCTCACCTTTACAAATGAATAAAATATCTTAAATGTTCCCATTTTGTTTATTATTGCATGCCTTGGGAGAGACTTCTGACATTTTCATAGCCCTTCACACAGTAATGGTACTAGATGACTTTAATTTCATTCATTAATGACTAATAGCAGTGAACCCCTTATAAGCTATTTGTATATCTGATTTAGAAAAAAATCTCTATACAAATAATTTACCAATTTTTAAAAATTAAATTGTCTTTTTGTTGCTAAGCTGCACAAGTTCTTTTGATATTAGATACTTATCAAATATATGATTTCCAAATATTTTGTCCCATTTTCCACATTCTTGGGATTTTCCCACTTTCTTGATGCTTTTTTTTAGTGTACATTTGGAATATATAATAATTGCACTCATCACAGTGAATTGGTACATATGCATATCACATCTTGATCATTTTTACTCCCCAGTCCTTCCTCGTCCTCTCTCTCCCTTTTCCTCAGGTTGCATTCCCATCCCACAAAATCTATCTTCCTGAAGAAGAAAGGTTTTAAATTTAATGAAGTCTATGCTATCTATTTTTTTGCAGCTTATGCTTTTGGATCACAGATATTCTCAATCCAAGAGCATAAAGATCTTCCTCTATTTTTGTCTATGGGATTTATATTTTAGCATTTATATTTGAGTCCTTAAGCTATTTTGAGTTACTTTTTGCACATGGTATGAGGAAGACAGTCAAATTTAATTATTTTGTTTACGGATATCCAGCCAACCTATTGCTCTTTGTTGAAGAGGTTATTCTTTCTCTCAATGCATGAATAGTCTTGGCACCACCATCATAAAGTAATAGGCTGGAGATACAGAAATTTACTTCTGGGCACTCAATAAACATTTTCTTTGTGTTTGTCCTCATGACAGCACCATGCTTTGGTAATTCCTACATCTTTGTAGTCCTTTCTGAAGACTGATTTATCCAACTCTATGGTTCCCTTTTAATATTATTTTGGCTTTGAATTTATATAGAAATTCAATCCCTTGAATTTCTATATAAATTTTAGAATCATATTTTCTATTTAGGCAGAGAAATTCAATCCCTTGAATTTCTATATAAATTTTAGAATCATATTTTCTATTTAGGCAGAGAAGTCACGGGTAACTTTACAGAATGCCATTGAATCTATATTGTTACCATCTGAATCATATTAAGTAATTCAATCTATGAACACAGGATGTCTGTCCAGTAATTTAGTTATTGCTTTATTCAGCAGTGCTTTGCAGTTTTTGTGGAGTTTTGTTTTTATGGTAAAATGTTGGATTTTTGTTTTTTTTCTGCATTAATTAAGATAATCATCTTGTTTGATCCCTTCGAAGATTCTATTAATATGCCATAATATATTGACTGATTTTCATACATTGACCACTCTTTCATTCTAAAAATAAATTCCAGTTTTTAATAGTTCATGATTCCTTTAATACGCTAGTGAATATGATTTGCTAATATGTTGCTGAAAATATTTGCATAATACTCATAAGCAATCGTAATCTAAAGATTTAATTTTTGTAATAAATTTATTTTGTTTGGTATCAGAGTAATACTGCCCTCATAGGCTGAGTTAAGACATGCTCTCCCCTTTTCAAGTTTTTAGAATAGTTTAATAAAAATGGCATTATTTCTTCAAATATTCCCCAGAATTTAGCAGTAAAGTCAAAATGGATTTTTCTTTGATCAGAAATTTGTATTACTTTTTCAATCTTCTTCTTATTAATCTGCTCAGATTTTCTATATGTTTATAATTTAATCTTGATAGATGCTATATGTCCAGGTGGTATGGATTCTAAGTTACCTAATTGGTTTTTGTGTAATCATTCATAATAGCCTTTTATAATCATTTATATTTCTGTGGTATCAGTTGTAATGTCTTTTTTTGGTTCTCTGAAGTTATTTATTTGAATCTTCTCTTTATATTTTTAGTTGGTCTATCGAATTGTTGATTTTATTTATGTTTTTCAGAAAGACATTTTGTTGATCTTCTGTATTTTTATTCTCTTTCCTTTATTACTTCTCCAATCTTTATTATTTCTTTCCTTCTATTAAATTTTAGCTCAGTTTGTTCTTGTTTATCTAGTATTTTGTGATTCATTTGAGATCTTTATTTCTTGCTGTAATTTCTTAAGGCTATACACTTCCTTCTTAGAACTGCTTTTGCTATGTCTCACAGGTTTTGCTATGTTTTATTCTCATTTCATCTTAATAAATGTTTAAATTTCTCTTTCAATTTCTTCAGTGACCCATTGTTTGTTCAGGAGTGTGTTGTTTAATTTCTCTCTATTTGTAAAGTTTCAAAGTTTCCTCTGTTATGGATTTCAAGTTTACATCATCGTGTTCAGAAAAGATACTTGGTATTATTTCAGTCTTAAATTTATTGAAACAGATTTGCAGGTATAACACATGATGTATCCTGAATTACAATGCATGTGAAGTCGTGAAAATATGTATTCACTCATTAATGGATGAAATAATTTTCTGCTATTATATTAGGCTCATTTTTTTTCTAGAGTGCAATTTCAATTCAAGATTTCTTTGTGAGTTTTTTGTTTTTGTTTTTGTGTTTTTTTTTATCTGCATGATCATTGCTGAGAATAAGACATTGAATATTCTATTGTTATTGAACTGCAATCTACTCCTCCCTTTATACATGTTTAATATATTTAAAAGCTCTGATATTGGATATTATACCTTGAAACTGAATTAATCACTTTATCATTATATAGTGAACTTCTACTTTTGTAGTCTTTGAGTTAAGGACTATTTTATCTCTTATAAGTATAGCTATTCCCACTTTCGTTGGGTCCCATTTACAGGAATAATTTCTCCATCTCTTCACTTCAAGTTTCTGTGTATACTTATTAGCAAAATGAGTCTCTTGTAGGAAGTCCTTTGTAGCATAAAGCTTGGTCTTGTTTTGTCATTGTTGTTTTAGTCACTCGGCCACACTAAATCTTAAAGCTGGAGAATTTTATTGCTTTACATTCAATGTCATTATTGATGGGTAAGAACTTCCTATTTTGTTTTTCTCTCACAGTTTCTTTCTTCCTCTCTTACTCTCTTCTTTGGAATGAAATCATCTTTTATAGTACCATGTTTTAATTTCTTTTATGTTTTGTGTATCTAATATACATTCTTGTTTTGTTGATACCATGAGGCTTACAGAAAACATACTTACAGTAGATTATATTAAACTAATTTATAACTTTCATTTCAAAATAACTTTCATTACAAAAAATAAATTAAGCTTTTACTCCACTCTTTCCCCTGCATTTTGGATTCTGATGTCACAAATTATACTTTTGTATAATATAGAATTTAGGCAAATTATTTCACATTTCACTAGTTTTAATGATTGTTTTAATACTCGTAGTATAATTGGAGTATTAAAGTAATCTGAATTTATATTAAACAGTAAGTTTTATACTTTCAGTTATTGTCATATTGCTTATTACTATCCTTTTCTTACAGCTCAAAGTACTTCCTTTAGTGCTTCTTGTAAGATAGATCTACTAATGATGAACTCGTTCAGCTTGTGTTTATACGGGAACTCTTTCTTGCTCCATTATTTTTGAAGAATAACTTTACTGGGCACGGAATTCTTGGTTGACAATATTTTCTTCAGCATTTGAGTATACCATCACATTCCCTCATGTCCTTATAAATCGTCTGCCAAGAATTCTACTGACAGGCATATTAGAACACTAGTGTGTGCTATGTGCTTCTATTTTTTTTTTTTTTCTTTCTTGATGATGGTGGGATCTTGTCTTTGTCTTGAGGTTCTGACAATTTGGCTATAGTACCTTTTGGTATAGTCTTGTTTTGAATCTAGTGATCTTTGACCTTTTACTTAGATACTGATCTCATTCCATATTTTCAGAGTCTTTTGCAATCATTTCTTTAACAAACTTTAAATCTTTTTTCTCTTTCTCTGCCGTCTTGAACACCAGTGACCTAAATATTTTACCCTTTTTATGTTACAGAAATCTCATATGCTTCTTCACTTCTTTCATCCTTTTGTTTTGTCTTTCTCCTCTGCCCATGTATTTTTAAATACCCTGTCTTCAAAATCACTGTTTTTTTCTTTTGTTCAATTGACTGTGAAGTTGATACTCCCTATGAATTTTTTTTATTTTGTTCATTGTATTTTTTCAGTTCCAGGATTTCTGAATTTGTTGTTATTATTTCAATCTCTCTTACATTTTTCTGATAAACTTATAGATTTTTTTTCTGTGTTTTCTGGAAGTTTACAGAGTTTCCCTAAAATAACTATTCAGCTATTTTAAATTACTTTACAGGTTGATCATGTATCTCATCTATTTATGGACAATAACAGACACTTTATTTTGTTTGTTTGGTAATACCTTGTTTCCCTGTTTGTTCTTGATCCTTGTGAATATGAATTAATGTGTGAACATTGAAAAAGCAGGTATTCATTCCCCTGCAATAAGGATTTTCCTGAACCCTGTCTCCCAAGAAAAGAATTTTATGTATGTGCAAATGTGGAATTATTGTTATGGGGAGCAAGTAACTCACTCTGCCATCTTTTTGATACTTCATGTATTGACATGCTTGACTGTGTTTCATATATCTCTTAGCTTGTGTTTATTTTTCCTCATTCTTTTATATTTTTGGTCTTCCAACTAGTAATTTCAATTAATCTGTTTTCTTGTCCACTGGTTATTTCTTCTGCCTCCTTTGCTCTGCTCTGGGACATTCTAGTGACATATGCATAATAGTTATTGCATTCTTCTCAGCTCCAAAATGTGTCTTTGATTCCTCTTGGTGATTTTTATCATATTTAAATATTTTGTATTTGGTAGAACATCACTTTCAGAATTCCTTTTAAGTTCTTTGTTCACATTTTCCTTTAGCTCATTGAACGTATTTAAGACAGTTGACTTAAAGCCTTCATATAGTGAGTTCAATTTCTGTGTTTCTCGAGGGACAGTTTCCATTAATTTATTCTTCCTTGCATATGTCCCAAACTTTCTTGTTTCTTTGAGTGTTTTATAATATTGTGCTCAAAATTGGCCAGTTCTATAATGTATTAACTCTGAGAATCAGATTCTTCACCCCCTCAGGATTTGTTTGTAATTGTTGCAGGTTGTAGTTGTTTACTTGGTGACTTTTCTAAACTATTATTTAAAGATTTGTATTTGTGGCCTCTAAATTGTATGTTTGTTTAGCTCGTGATCAACTAGTAGTTTGATCAAGATATCCTTAAACAAATGGAGAAAAATAAAAGAAAGAAAAGACTAAGCAAAGAAAAATATCATTCTACTATTTTCAGAATGGTTTTGTGTTGAACATTTGTTCCACAGTAAATAACTTCCATCTTTACAGTTCATTAGCTTTCCCTTCCTACTTGAGCTGAGCCTAAATATAAATCACAGATAAAAGTTTAGTATCTTCATAGGACTTCTCTGAGTACGTGTCTTTCTTTGGCCATGTATATAACTTTTTAGAGTCACTATTATATGAAGGAATTTTTCAATGCCCTTCTCCACATTGGCCTTCTCAATTAGATTTTCCCAACATAACCTCCCAGGCTTTCAGCATGTCTCTTGTTTTCTCCAACTGTACTACTATCCCTAGATAAAGTATCTTGTTCACTTTTCTTTCAATTTTTTATTGACAAATGCTTTCTGCTTAGACTTTTCATCCTGAGAGAATTCTGAGTTAAGCAAAACAAAGAAAAGCACATATGTCAAGCCTTTAGGGAAACGTCAGATAAGTCAAAACAGACAAATACAACTTCGAGGAATGGGTTCCGGCCTTCTTGTGGAAACAGGTGCCCACACTAAGTGCATTGTTGCTGTCATCAAGACCACCATTGTGACAGAGAAAAGGATGAGACGAGGCTAAATTTAATCACCAGAATTGTCCTTTTATATTCAAAATTACCTTTTTATTTTACCAGCTGTACTGAAGTATAATTGACACACGAAATTTTTATTAAGATTTCACCTCACATCTGTTAGAATGGGTACTATTAAAAAGACAAGAGATAGCTGTTGGTTAGGGTATGGAAAACAGGGAACTCTTATACGCTGTTTATAGAGAAATGAGTATTTGTACAGTCATTATGGAAAATAGTACAGAGGTTCTTCAAGAAAGTAAAAATGTAACTATCATAAGATCCAGAAATCTCATTTAGGATCATATATTCAAAGGAATTGAAATTAGCAGGTAAAAGAGGTATCTTTACTCTTAAGTGTCAAACTACTCACAATAGGTGAGATATAGAAACAACTTAAACACGCATCAAAGGATGACTGAATAAGGAAAATATTGCATAAATATGTGTGTATATACATATGAATGTAGATATATGCAGATAATATGTATAAATGTGACATAGAGAAAAGAATGTATAGATGAATATAAAAACGGAGTGCTATTCAGCTATTGAACAGAAGAAAATTTTATCATTTGTTACATTATGAATGAACCTGCAGGATATTGTGCTAAATAAAATAAGCCAGGCATACAAACATAAATACCGTATAGATATATATATGCTCTCGATTTAGTTTTTGTACAGTTTCTGTAAACATTTGCATCATTTCCAGAGTTCAACAAATGATTTTGACAGGTTTGCTCATTTTCTTTCGGTTTCTTTGGTGCTAACCCTTGCAGTTATCTCCTCTACAAATTTCATTCTTATCATTTTATTAAAGTAGAAAACGTGTTGTAACATTTGGTCAGAAAGGAATATACAGGAGATAATGAAAGGTGTTGTGACTTCTGTTTGCATAACATTTTACTAATTATGAAGCAGTTCACTGTAGTGTATATATAAATATATTTGCCAGGTGTGACTTTTATTATAGTACATATTATTAAAGGTCAAGTCATCTTTTTTAGTATTAATGATGAATGGTTAAAAAGTGCATGTGATTTTAGCAGAAAATCTATACATAACAGAAATCAGAAGTCCACTCATATTTGGAGGAGAATCAAAAGTATTATTGCACATTGAGAGTCTCTGGCACTAAATACTAAGATTTGAAAGGGAGGAGAATGAACAGGAACTGACAAAGGGTGACATCAAATTATGGTGTAGTAAATCTTCACAAATATTTTACCAAATTCACCAAGAGCTCTTGAAGCAATGTGTTCTTCCAGCCTTGTCCCACAGTGGACCAAAATGATGTAAACTTTATATCCCACCTCAATCTATCACTAGATATGAGCTACCTCTAGAAGGACATAACCTCAGAGAGGATAATATTTTTGCAGTTACAATTCTGTGTGGAGGTGTTGAAAGCTAAGAAAACAGTTGTTCATTTAAAGGCCTGCATCTTTAAGTCTAGCACAAGTGTAAAATTTCTACTCTACATTAGGTACATGTTAATATGATTGGCACTGTTTTACACACGGATAGTATTCTAAAGGAAAGCATATAATGCAGACGTTAAGTTGATGCAGAGATAACAATGAGAATATACATTATAACAGATTGTGTCATTTCCTGGCCCTCACTAGTGCTCCTTACAGAAGTGATTTTTAAGTCAATTTATGTTTTGAAGGAAAATAAGAGACATGGTAGTGAAAAGAAACTGTGCAGAAGGAGCTGTGCTAAGATGGGAGATATTGGGATATCAAAAAACAGTAATTTTGGCTGCCTGTTTTCTCTCAAGGATAATGGGGACAGAATAGAAGCAGATTTTTCACCAAAAACTTTGTTTGGTACGCCACACTAGAAGGCTGAAGAGCATCTTATGTTTATTGTTTTAACTCATCATCCTTTCTAATAACAAAAGCATACACCAGTGAACCTATTAGTCATAAAATTGTATTAACAACTCACCTTTCTAATGGAATCCCTGAAAAGCTCTTTTTTTTTTATTTTAATGACCACGTCAAATAACATTTTCATTCTGTTTCCCAGAAATGTGACATTACTGATCAAGAAATTAGGACATTATATCATAAACACGGTGTATCTCCTTCCTGACTTGTTGAAAAAATACAGAAACACGGAGCATATTAGACATCCATCAATATTAGTTGACAATAATATTATTCAGGGTTATCAGTGGCCTCTAATTTAAAAATTAGTAACTTCTCTATTCTTGATTTAAAATCTTCTATTGTTTTGTTTGCTATCCGGTGTTATAATAGAACATTCGTGTATTTTTGGTTATTAGAAAAATGTTTACCTCCATCAAACACTGGAAAATAAATAAATCTGATTTTTCTAAAGCAAGATACATCTGAATGCATTATAGGATAAAGTAAATAATCTATATCTTATGGCATTTATTTCATAGTTGAAAGGAAAATTTCAAGACACTTAGAACATTAATTCATTTGTATGTAAGAGTATATTTGCCCAAAAATCGATGTAACCCTTAACAGACTGTTCATCAATTTTCAGGTCATTATCAAATATCTTTAAGATCTCGTGTCAATAATCTAAAGGCTTAATACAATTGAGAAGAAAGAATAAATTAAAATTTGGATTTGAATCAACAATCTACAATGATATATCAATTCAAATTTTAAAAGTTTCTATGCCAAGTAATCTAAGTAATCTTTAATTGTGGTACATTATACACATCATGATCGATATGTAAGATTATACATGAACACAGGAGGTGAAAATCTAGACAGTACCAATTTTTATGCTCTAACAGGAATTCCAATAGTAACAAAGACTTCTCAAGTCAAAAAACAAGACTGTTATCATATTTATGAGCATGGTGTGATCAGTAACACAAGTACAAAAAATCTTAGAATAAGTCAGAGAAATATTTCTAGTAAGGGTTAGTTAATAACAAAAGAAGATATTATAGACCTCATTAAAGCTCCATAAAGTTCTCCCTTTCAATAAAATAGTTTACATATTTTAATGTTAGAAATGACTATTTGGGATAAAAGAGAAATATTTATTTGATCATTCAGTAATCCATTCAAAAATACTTATAGTGCATCTGCTATGACAAGAAAATAGAGAAAGAAGAACTTGATGAATAGTATGGAAAAGAATAAAACAAAGAAATAGGAAATGATATGGAAAGGAATATGGAGGGGTTGCTTCACAAGTCAGAGTCTCATGGGGTTAAAAATAAGATGACTTTATAATTCTAGGAATCCTGGAGATCTTTCAGAGACTGATGAAACAGGACAAAAGGCATTTTAGAGACTCGTCTAGGTATGTTCAGATCACATAATGGAGCTGAATTTAGAATACTGAGTGATGTGTGGAGGTAGTGGATCATTCAATATCTGGGCACTCTCTGTCAGTCTTACCAATGATTTCTGGAAAAGAGGATAATCCTAAATTATGTCCATGGTGCTCTGGAACTTTTCAACACTTCTTGAACAAGATTCGCAGGACTCAACATGATAAAATAAAACATGGCTTTTTTAAATATCTTTGAATTAGCCAACAACCTATTAAATGAAAACCAAAGTAAACAGTTTTACAACTGTAAAAATAACCTTACACACACACACAAACACACACACACACACACATGTAATTTCAGAGATTTCAATGTTTTCTGGAATTTGACAGGTTGTCTGTTGGTAAATTATTTTTCTTTTTTCTTGAAAGATTATCTAACTTCATGGGGCTAGAAATTGTTGGTGAAATTTATGTCCTATAGATTTTTATTTTGCTGGGTAACACATCAAGAAAAATACAATAATCATGTTTGCTTCACATTTATTCCTCAATAACCATGAGCTCTTACTGTCCACTATCATAAAAACAAGTAACCTGAGGCATTGGCAAGATTTTATTATGACATTCTTCAGTAACTTTTATATACTGTTTCCTTTCATAATTTGAGATGCAATAATGATTTTTGTTATAAATTTCTTCATAAATATTCTTACTGATGGATGATGCATTTATTTAAGCATCAGTGGACAAATAAAGTTATCCACGGGTGACTAACAACCTTGAATAAATACCACTTCACTCAGTTGCTATCCATAGTACCTAAGGAATGCAATTACATGCCGGGACCTATTATCCCAATTAATGGACTGTTTTATATTCATGGTGCATTATACTTGAAACACTTTAGAAGCCTGGCCTTCACTTAGCTACAGGCAAAGTAGAAATTTATAACAAATAACCAAGAAAAGCCTTTCATTTACTTACTAAGATATGTAGCGTGTAATTATACTTTAAGCATAACTAGGCAGGGCTCAAAAATGCCCTTTGATTTAAACCACAATAAAAGTATACTTTTTAAACTGTGACAAATATAACTTTGTAATGAACAAGTCATTTTGGCTTACTGCATTTAGGGTTTCATTATCGCCTATGTCTATCTTTCTTTTCTAGTAACGATATGGCCAAAGGTTCAACTTGATCATTATTTATTACATTAAGAGAGATGCTCATTATTCCAGACACATGAACTAAAAGAACAATGGGAAGAGGTCTTTAGCTCTATGGGTGAACAAATAAAATAGTTTGCTATGAAGTACACACCCCCTTGTTGTGTTGCTACTTTGTAAAATGTCAGCCTGAGGCTATGTTTTATGGCATTGGAATTTGACCACTGAAGTTTAGCTCTACTCCCTCTGGTGGTTTCCAAAGCTGTATTACCAAAGCTATAAAATAAAACACAGTTGTAATTCTTCTCCTTATTGTAAGAAGCATTGATCGCCTCTGATTGTATATTATAGCAAAGGGGCAGTCTATTACATAAATTTATTGCATTTTATTCCTGATAATTACTGGAAGTTATTGAACAAGGCAGGGAGTTATAGCCAGTAAGTTCCTGCTCTAGCTGAGGAAGCATATCCACAGATATTTAGTGGGTCTAAACAGCTGTAAACAACACATCCTGTTTACAGCACACTAGAAATTTATAATTTACAGTGCATTTGAGGTTATTTTAAGAATCATACTCTCAATTTCACAAGTTTATACTTGAATTATGAATTGTTACAAAATGTCACCCGAAGTATATCATCTTTGTTTTTCTTAAAACCAATTTGATAGCATATAAAATGTCAAAAGTCAAGCCTTTAGGATTTACTATTTTACTTTCTTTGGAAAAATACGCTTTTTTAGTTTGGATTTAAATTTTTCATTTATAGTGAACATATCATATTTGGTCAAATTTACTTTGGCACGTGAGATGATTTTTCATAAACCTAAACTCCTTTGTGTTCAGTAGAAAAATTCTCCAATAATTGAAAATATAGAAACATTTCGAAATATCAAGATCACTGTAAAAAAGGAGACAAGTTAAAATACAATATTTAATATCTCTGCAACATTCATAATAGAAAAGGAGAAACACAAGAATTTAGAAGTGGCTAACAGTATGCGTGTGTGTGTTTATGGATATATAGGTTTATCTGTTTTAAGTCAGGGATAAGATTGCACTTTTACCACAGTCAAGGAAATATAAATTGGGAATCAGTGCCATTCACTATCTTATTATCGTAAAATCACATAATTTGAACATTCTCTGTCTGATAATGGAGGACTTACCCTCAGTAGACCAATAACCCACAGATAACAATTCTGAGAAAAATACTGTAAGATACTAGAGAGCAAACAAAATCAGGCAGATACTCTGGAGCGATTACACTTGAAAGAAGGAAAGGGCACTTGTTGAGTTACATATTTTAGAAATTTTGTCTGTAGGCAGGTTGTAATCAGTGCCCCTAGAGGCAGACAGATTCGAGTAGAAAATAAAAAAGGATAATGATTTCAAGAAACAGATAAGACACAGTGGCTGGAAAGTGAGACGAGAGAGTGAGAGACAGAAAGCATGCTGCAAGAGGCTCCTTATACTCAATGTGTAAAATCCACCCGTATATTGAAATGGCTCTGAAATTATACACATGTGAGGGGAATTATAAGAATCCTAGATATCAATTTCTCACTACTGCACTGCAGATAGGAATATGAGTCCAGCCAAGTTTAACTGCCTACTATAGCAAAAATAATGACGGAAAGTCAATGTACAGAATACCGAATTTCTCATTTGTGTAATTTATAATGGTCACAATATAATCCAAAATTACTATATATATCAAAAGAAGGAAACAGAACCTATATTCAAATGAAAAATAATTTGAGATTGTATCAAGATTATCCAGGTGTTGGAATTATCCGAAAATAATTTTAAAGTAGTTATTGTAATTATACTAAAAAATGTAAAGAAAATTACAGTCGTGGTAATAAATTAGATACTTAAAAGTTTCGGCAAAGTAATACAAACTATGAAAAGGGCCAAATGGAAATGGAAAATCTCAGCAAGATTTAGAAACTATTAAAAATATTCAAATGAAAATTTGAGAGACTTAAACACATTTTTAAGAAAAAAAAAAAAAACCCTAATGGCTGGTCATGGAGACACATGAGGATGTGGCCAGAGATTCTTGCAAGGAAATTGCAAGAGCTCTCCTAACCTGAGCAATTTAGGGACTTAGTGAGACAGTCTTAAAATAAAATATGAAAAAAAATGGCTGGTAATGTAGCTCAGTGAAAAGGGCCTGGGATCAATTCCCAGTACCCTGCCAAAAAAAGACATTTACTGATTGGATGGAGTATAAGATGGAAGGTAACAAAAGAGAAATGATTATGAAGAAAGATTAATAGAAATTATCCAATCCATAAAACAGAGACAAAATAATAGTGAAATTAAATTCAGTCTCAGTAATCTAAGAGATAATGTCACTATGTTACAGTTGAATGTTATCGACACATCAGAAGAGGAAGAGAAAATAGGTCATAAAATAAAATATTTGAAGACAAATTACTACATTTTTTATCAAATTTGGTAAAAACCCAATTTAGAGACTCATAAAACTTGATCAAAGGAAGTTAGTGCAAAGAAAATCATATGAAGATAAATCATGCAATTTGACCAATAACACAAGAAATTCCTGAAAGCAAATAAAGAAAAATGGTAAAAAGAAAATAGACGGACTCATCTATACAAATTGCTGCCAATTTCTCAAGAAAAACAATGAAGACAGACAACATAATATGGCATTTTCAAATACTCAAAAATGAAACAAATTCATTGTAAAGAAAACTGTTCAAAATTATTAGCTGTCTAGAAAATGTAAATCAATATCATAAAGATATACCAGTATACTCCCTTCTCAATCATTGCAATGAATAAACTAACAACACCAGATTTTGGCAAGGTTACAGAGCAATATGTTTTGGGAGGGGTGTCAAATAATGAAACTACTTTGCAAAGTATCTGTTATGCAAGTAAATATACATGCACTATGCCCTGGCAATTTTATTTCTAGGTATTTAACCAAAAGAAATAAAAGTATATGATCACAAAAAGACATAGAATGCTCAAAATGCTTCAACTCAGGTTTTCATCACAAGAAAATTTGATAGACAAACTGAGGTACTTTCATATAATGTAATTCTACTCATTAGTAGAAGAATGAACTTCTCATAAATACAATGTGGATGAATTTCAATAACATTAATTTGAATGGAAGGAGTTTTACACAAAAGAATGGGAAATATATGTTAATTGTATATGAAGTTTTGGAGTAGGACAAACCTATAGTAGAATAAAATCAGGAAATGGTTTGTTGATCTGTGTCTCCTAAGAATTGACTTATAAGTCATGAAGGAACTTTCTGCGATACTTCCTTGTGTGTCAATTTTCTCTACAAAGAAAAAAATTATATAGATACATATTTAACCACATACTGAACTCCAGTTAATGATATTCATGCTGAAATGTTTAGGAATGAAGTTCACCGATGCCAACTTTGTTCAAATGCATCAAAAATAAGGTATTTTAACAGATCAATAGATGATGGGTCAGTAAATAAATATGTGATGAAGCAAATATGGCAAAAACTTTATTATAAAATTTAGGTAGCAAGTATGTGTTTTATTCACTGTGTAACTACACTTTCCTCTATACTTCAAACTTTTTTAACACACAATTTTGGAAAAATATATGGTTGTGGAGGCCTAGTCATTTGGTTGTTTATTACTAATTAATAAACTACTACTAAACTTTGTGACTTAACAGCCACTTTATTTTACCTTATGATTTTTAGAATCAGGGAATTACAGTGAGCATTTGGCTTGATAATTATGCTGCTTCATATGTTGCAGTCTGGAGTCACTCTGTCATACTCATATATTCATAATCTGGAGGGTACAAGACAGTTTCAGGGATGAATTTTGTTCCTCAGTAGGATCAACTTGAAGACTGATCATATCTGGGCTGCCCTCCCTGTTCAAGTTCTCTCCAGCCATGTAACCAGATTTCTTATATGACGGAAGGGTGTTTTTAGAGTCCATGATAAAAATCCTCTTAAAGACTAGCCCATAATCAACATGGTTATTTTATACCTGTACATGATGTATCTTGGCTTTTCCCCCTCTCCCCCTCCCTTCCCTTCCATTCACCCATGATCATTATGTATATAATGTACCAATACATGTTCTTGGTAAAAATAAAAATTAAAAAAAAAAAGATTAGCCCATCGCATTCTATCAAACACTAGTAGACCAGAACCCGCTCCTGTGCACTACAGACAGAATTCACCCCCACACATTTGCACCCAGCCCAGTCTGCACCTGTAGATTCCACACGCTGGACACAGCCACCCACAAACTCCAAGCCTCTGTGTTTTCTTTCCTCTCTACACAGGGGAGCAACCTAACAACCAACCTGATCACAGATGAGTCCAAGAGAGTGGGTAAATTCAGGGTGGAATAACAGACTGGGTCAGCAGCACTAGCACCAAGAAAATCCCATAGCTGTTGTGGACTACAAAAACAGTGTGGGGTTTTACTCTGACAGAAGAAACACAGTGCAGGGCCCACCATATTGTCAGATAATGTTTAAACAGGTACATTTTGGGAACAGGTTAATCATTTAAGACTGAGCCACTTAACCATTACAGAACAACTCCACTTTAATGTCTCCAGTGTTACCCTCCGATAGTGATTGGGTGAGAGACAGCCAGAGGAGACAGCCATGGAGAGGGTGTGGGCTAGACATAAACTCCCTGAGAAGTTTAAACTCAGGACACCATCCCTGCCATCTCTGATGAAAAACCAGGCCTGGCGATGGTGGCTTTCAGAGGAACCTAGATGTGGAAGTGCTGGCATTATGTCCAGCATTTTGTTTGAAACTCTGACTCACTGCCTACACTAGCAGAGACCACTGGTCTGATGGCTTTCCCATCTACCAACATGAGCAAGTACATGTGCTGGCTTGGATGGTTGCCAAATCCTAGATCATATGAGCAGAAGGGCTAAGTGGAGAAGGGGGAAGGGGGGCAATTCACAGGCCACAGACTGTAACCTAGGTGAACAAAATTGTGACTTGCTAGCTCCCAAGCCCGCAGAATCTAGCAAAACGCCACTCATTCAAAAATACAAAGAATTTTTAATTTTTTTTTAATTTTATTTTCTTTCTTTTTTTCAGGTTTGGGTTTTTTTCTCTTTTGGTTTATTGCTCCTTTTAACTCCTTTTTGCTTTTTATTTTTCTTTCTAACCTTTATTTTGCTGTTTTTTTCTTTTTTCCTCTTTTACTTATTTGTTCTTTTCTGTTACTTTTATCCAATGTGACTAATTTTCTTTTGATCCTAAAGAAGATTCATTTGTCTCCTATTCTCATCTTCTACTGACTAATTTTTCAAATTTTATTTTTTTTTATTTTTAAGTTCCTCACCCCCTCTATCCTTAGTAGTATGACCATTAAGCTTTATGAATCTTTAACTTGCTAATTAATTCTATGATATTACTGTTGGATACTGTTATATTGTATTCCTATTGCATTTAGTAGGTATTTCTCTCCCGGTTGTGCATGCCTGTCATCCCAACACTCAGAAGGCTGAGGCAGGAGGATCACTGTGAGTTTGAGCTCAGCCTAGGCTACACAGTGAGATCAAAGTCAGTCTGGACTACATGGTAAGTTTCTGTCTCAAAAACCAATAAAAATAAATACTATAATTATAGATCCATTTTCTGTGGCTAAGGTGGTACATTACTGGTTCTTAGGGTATGTCACCATCCAGTTTGTCCTTGATACTATTAATGTTCTTGATTTTCTTGCAATTGCCAAGGCAGCATATATGTTGCTCTCAATTGGTTTTCTCTGTATGTCAGTACCTGGATTGCATTTGTGTCATTAACAGTACTATGGTCCATTCCTGGAGAACAGGGTGCTGGACCAAATACATTGAAGCTTCTCCTCCTAAATAGAGTTGCTTGGATCTCAGGACAAAACCAAAGGCCGATAGTTAGCCCCACCCATATGCATCATTCAAAAACAGATACTAATTTAAGAGTTTTGCACACTAGCTGCAAACTCTTCCTCTATAGTTAAGCCTCAAACTTTAGCACAAAAACAAGACAGAAAAACAATAGAAAAATTAGAAGACAAGGCAGCAAAATTCTTCCACAACAGGATTTAGCTCAAGTAGTAGAGTGCTCTGAGTTCGATCCCCAGCTAAAAAAAAAAAAAAGAAAAAATATTCTTCCACAAACTCCCAACTCCTCCAAAGCTAATTCGTAGGACATTTAGGGGGAGGAAATCAAAAGCTACAATTTTGAAACTCTCACTCCAAGGAATTTAACATACACATAAATGAGGCACATGGGAGCCAATTAGTCACGATCAGAAAAGAAGCTCTCCAGGACACATGGTAGTCAAAATCCCAGAAGTTCAATGTGAGGATTCATTCTTAAAAACTGTTAGAATCACAGGAGACTTATCAACACAAAACTTAAAGGTCAAGAGAGCATGGAGTGAGAGTTTCAAGCATTGAAAAGAAACAACTTCAAAACCAGACTGAAATATCCTGCAAATCTTTCAAATTTAATGGGAAATAGGGTATTTTAATAAGAGCACCTAAAGAAATTCATGACCAGGTAAGCAGCACTACAATAAATGTCAAGGGTATCCTGGAAAGAGACAAAGAATACAACAATGACAAAATTTCTAATGCAATGTATCCAATAGACAGGGTGAGCACTTTAGTAGAAGAGGAAAAAAGAGAAAGAGCAACAGGAAAATAATGTAATGACAGGAATATGTCAATACCTTTCAGTGATAACTCTCAAGCAGGAATAGCTATCCCATTTTTCAAAGTGGACTGCATGCCAAAACTGATCAGAAGAGGCAAAGAAGGTTACTACATACTGATTAAGGTAAAAATTTAACAGAAAGACATAATAATTATAAACATATGTGCACCAAACGCTGATGCACCTAACTTCATAAAACAAACTCTACTGGCTATAAAAGGTGAGATAAACAAGAAAACAATTATGGGGGGGATCTCAAAACCTCACTGCCACAAACAGATCAACTAGAAAATAATTCAAAAAAAGAAATATTGGAGTTAAACCAAACCTTCACACAAATGGACTTCATGGATATACAGAGCATTCTACCCAGAACCAACAGAATACATGCTCTTCTCAGCAGCATATGGAACTTTCTCCAAAATAGACCGCATACTAGTGAATAGTTAAGTGAATGGTTAAGTAAATATAAAACAATTGAAATAATCCATGCATATTACCAGATCACAGTACAATGACAGTAGAAATGAATGGAAAAGCAAATGACAATAATTATGCAAAAACATGGAAATTAACTAATGAACTCTGGAATAATCAATGTGGCAGAGAAAAAAAAAACAACAAGGAAGAAATTAGATAGTTCCTAGAATCAAATGAAAATTTCAATGAAACATACTAGAACTTATGGGACACAATGAAAGCAAGCTTAGGAAGGATACATATAACTATAAATGCCCACATCAGAAAAAACAGAGCAAGCCCAAATCAATAACCTAGAAAGGTCCTAGGATAAACAAGAATAATCCAAATCCAAAGCCAGTATAAGAAATATATATATATGTATATATATATATATATATATATATATGTATATATATGAAGAACAGAGCAAAAATTAATGAAATGAAGTTAAAAAAACCCAAAATGAATCAATAACCCAAAAATGTGGTTATTTGAAAGAATAAACAAAATAGACAACCCCTTAGTCATTCTTACCATAAAAGGGAAGAAAATACCCAAGTTAATGAAATTAGAATTGAAAAAGGTGAAATCACTACAGACACAGCCAAAATCCAGAAGATTATTAGCAACCACTTTGAAAACCTATACTCCAATAAATGTGAGTGTTCAGAAGAAATGATTACATTCTGAGATACACATGAAATTATCAAAACTGAATTAAGAAGATTTTAAATACCTGAATAATCCAATAACAAGCAAATAAATTAAAGTAGTAATTAAAAATAAACTACCAAGAAAAAAATCAGGACCTAAGTGTTCACTGCTGAATTTTGCAAGAACTTCAGGGAATATCTAATTCCAGTAATCCACAAACTCTATAATGAAATTGAAAGACAAGGAGTACTTTCAAAACCATTCCTGAAAGTTAACATTACCCTGACTCCAAAAGCAGACATGGACCACCCCCCCAAAAGAAAACAACAGGCTAATCTCTTTAATGAATATATATGTAAAACATTCAACAAGATTCTGACAAACAATATGCAGCAAATTGTCAAGAAGTTCATACGTCATGGCAAAGTAGACATCATCCCAGGGATGTAAGTGTGGATCTACATACACAAATCTATACTTCATCACATAAACAGAATAAAGGACAAAATTGACATGACCATCTCAATAGACACAAAAAAAGCCTTTGACAAAATCCAACTTTCATTAAGGATAAGAAAAAAAAAAACTTGAAGCAAATAGGTATAGGAAGACATTATTTCAATCTGGCAAAATCTATTTATGAAAAACATTTGCCCACATCACGTTAAGTGAGGAAACTGGAAAGATTTCCCTCTGAAATTGGGAATAAATCACCGATGTCCATTATTACCACTCCTACTCACGTTAGTATTTGAAACATTAGCCATAGCAATCAGGAAAGAGAAAGAAATAAAGGGAATATATATAGGAAAGGAAGACATCGAATTGCTAATGTTTGCAGATTACCTGATCCTTTACATAGAAGAGCCAAAATCCCACCAAAAGACTCCTAAAATAGAAGCCCAAATTCAGCATCTATCCAGTAGGATGCAACATCAACACAAAAAATAAATAGCTTTCATGTACACTAATAATGACTTCATTTAGAAAAAATTAGGAAAACAGTATCATTCATAATAGTATCAAGAAAAAATAAATACCTAGGTTTTAACCTAACCAATGAAGGGAAAGATCTGCTCACTGAAATCTACAATACTCTGAAAAAAGAAGTCAAAGAGGATATCAGAAATAAAATCAGTCAAAGTGGCCATACTTCCAAAACTAGTATACATATTTAATACAGTCCCAATCAAAACA
This sequence comes from Hystrix cristata, assembly GCA_004026905.1. Lineage (NCBI taxonomy): Eukaryota > Metazoa > Chordata > Mammalia > Rodentia > Hystricidae > Hystrix > Hystrix cristata. Next base: position 156,969 of record PVJO010000253.1, read on the forward strand.
CCATTCCTGACAAAACTAGAAGAAACAATCCAAACATTAATATGGAACTAAAAGAAATTCAGAATAGCAAAAGCAATCCTGGGTTAAAAAAATAAAAAAAAAGGTAGTAAATCCCAGATTTCAAGTTATACAAAGCAACAATAATGAGAAACAGCATAAACTGGTACAAAAACAGACATATGTCAACGAAGAAATGATGCAGAAGCAACTCCAGGCACATTCAGTCATCTGATCTTTGACAAATGGGGCATAAACATATGCAGGAGGAAAGATCGCCTCTTTAACAAATGGTGTGAGGAAAACCAGCTATCCACAAGCAGAAGATTGAATTTAGATCCTTATCTCCAATTATATACTAAACTAAGATCAAAATGGATCAAAGATTTAAATGTTCAAATAGAAACATTTTGTAGGGTTGGGGATTTAGCTCAGTGGTAGAGTGCTTGCCTAGCAAGCACAAGCCCCTGAGTTTGATCCCCAGCATTACCCTTACAATAGAAATATTTAGTCTACTGGAAGAGAAAATAGGTGAAACTCTTAAAGATACGGGTGTAAGGAAAGACTTTCTGAACATAACCCCAACTGCACAAGAAATATCATCAAGAATCAACAAAGGAAATCATATCAAATTAAGAAGCTTCTGCCCAGGAAAAGAAATATCGAGCAAAGGAGACAACCTACAGAATGGGAAAAAAGTTTTCCATCTATTCCTTGGCAGGAAATTAATATCTAGAATATATAAAAACTCAAAACATTAAACATTTCCAAAATAAAAGATCCAGTCCATAAACGGGCAACTGAAATGTATATACATTTCTCAGAAAAAGAAGTACAAATGGCCAATAAATACATGAAAAAAATCTAAAGTGTCACTAGTCATTGGAGAAATGCAAATTAAAAGATAAAGGTTGCATCTTACTCCAGAAAGAATGGCTTTCATGAAGAAGGTAAATAATTATACATGCTGGCAATGTTATGGTGAAAAAGAAACCCTTACAAATTGGTGGTGTTCTATATTTGTTCAACAATAGTACAAAATCAGATAGAGATTCCTCAAATACTAAAAATAGAAATTCCATTGGACCCAGCTACTCCCTTTCTAGGTATCCTCCCTTCTAGATTTATCTGACATCATATTACAGTGATTCATGTATTCCCATGTTTATCTCAGCACAACTGGTAATAGCAAAATCTTGGAAGTAGTCTGTATGTATAACAACAGATGAATTGATAAAGGAAAAATATTTATACACTATAGAGTACTATTCTGCCATAATGAAGGATAAATTTGAGTCATGTGTAGAGAAATGGGTACAATTTGAAACCACAATATGAAGTGAAATGAAGCAGATACACAAGCTTAAATATTGTGTGGTTTCTCTTATATGAGAAACCCAAAATATAAATGAAGAGAGCAAAATAAAAGACTAGTAATAAGATATAATGACATAGATTTTTGCAAATGTGCAGGAGACCTAGAGGTGGATGGAATGGGGAGGAAGAGAAGGGGAATGAGATGAAAAAAAGAAAAAGAACTAAGATGTATTGTGTATAGGTAACCACACTCCACAAAGAATATAATCATTATTCACTCCAAACAGGTACTAGTAAAATATTAATATTGAAAAAAAACTAGCAAATCAGCCGATATTTAAGAAAAAGTATGTTAAATAATGTGTAGTTCTATTTAACTGAAACATTTTGCATAAATATTTTAATTGAAGCAATGTTGGTATTTAAGTGTTAGATATATTTACTGACTCTCCTTTATGAGTGGTCACATTTTAATGATACATATCCTTAAACATCTTCCTTACCCTCAATAAGTTTATTGTTTAGGTTGGTGGGTGGGATAGATAAATATAAATTTAATTATATTACTACACATGCACACCCATGTTTATAGCAGCACAGCACATAATACCTAAATCTTGGAAGCAGCCTGTATGTTCATCAATAGATGAATGTACAAAGAAAATGTATTATTTATACATAATGGAGTATAAATGGCATAAAGAAGGATAAACTGTAGTCATATATAGAAAAATGCATGTACCTTGAGACCATAATATTAAGTGAAATAGACACACAAGCTTAATTATAGCATTATTTCTCCTATGTGAGCAACTCAAAATATAAATGAATTATACAGCAAAGTAAAGTGTATAAGAACCAGGGAGACAGATCTTTTGCAAAAGGGAAAGGGACCAAGACACAGAGGTAGAGGAAAGGGTAGGAAGAGAAAAGGGATGAAAGAAAAGACTTGAGATGTTTCAAATACATGTACCAAGTCCTCACAATAAATGTAATCATTATGTACTTCGAAGATGTGCTAATAAAAATGTTTTTAAAATCTTAAATGCAATATTATACTCTACACAAGAGTATATATCTGGGAACATATATGAGGCAGCAGGAAGGAGTCATGAAAGTTTTCCGAGAAGAGAAAAATCTCAGTTGATTCTAAAAGCAGTAGTTGAAATTTCCCATACAGAATCACATGTCTTATTGTTATTTAGAGAGAAAGTACCCTAACTGGAAATCTTTGTGTGCTTCCCCTATTCGCCACCTAGATAATAATCTCCACTTCAATCTTTGTACTCTTCTTTACCTACATATACCTCTATCATAGTATTTACATTGCCTATTATATGTTCTGCATTAGAGGAAATGTCCCTTGATGGCAGAGATTACTCATTTCTGTTTCTTTGATGAGTAATTATATCATCCCAATTAACAAAGTTTTTTGAAAAAGGGATAAAATAGAACAATCTTTCACCATTTCTTCCAAGCCATTTTGGGGTTTAATTTACTAGAATATTTTAGCCTGACATTTCACAAATTTTTCAAGGCATGTGTCTAGAAGCATTCCTGAGCATTATAAAAGAGCTCTGTAGAGAGAATCAAAGGAAGACACTTATGATTTAATCTTCTACATTTGTGCTGGCACTACCTCTTCCTTATTTAAAAAAATAAAAGCATGAAAGTCTGCAAGTTGGAAACTTTTTTTTATACATGAAGAAATATATGAGAAATACAATAATAAAAAGTGATGAGTAAATTGCAGCATTCATTCCTATAATATTCATTTTGCTATGGTATACTAAGGATACAAAGAGTTAAGCCCTTTGTCTTGTTATTTAAAAATATAATAAATAAAGGTTAACAAATATCTTATATACTAAGACAAATTATTAGCATGAAGAGCAGAGTTAGACAATGTTTACATCTTCTAAATTCCCTAATGACGCTGGCAAGAACTATACTCTTCTTACCTGAGCTCTGGTCTGGTGCTCCCTCATTAGATTTCCACATTCATAAGGACACCAGTGACTTCCTAGTCTAATGGACCATATCAAACTCCTTCACTCAGACAGCAAGCCCACCTCCCTGTCTCACCACTTCGACTGATTCAACCATACTCGATACCAATGTGCTATTTTTATGTAAGTATTAAAGAGAAGGAAATATTTATTCCTTAGCTTAGGAGATGTCCTCAAGATCATTCTGAGAACTGCAATTTGAGAAGAATCCTGATAGACAAAGCAAATTTGAAATTGTAACATATCTGTGAAATTCAGAACCACTGTCACTGGCAGCCATTAATGGTTGTAATAAACAAGTACATGTTTGATGGACAAGTAAGAATTATAGTGGGTGAAAGGAAAATAAGCATTAATGTAATCAACTAATGAGAAAATAATTGTTCTCTTTTTAATAAGGGCGTAAGTTTCTTTAGCTATGTATCCTTTATTTCCATCTTATTCTTCTGTCTATATAATTTACATGCACATTTGTCCTCATTGTGAATATTTTTATCATGTTGGCATAATTATGTTTTCATTTGAAAGAAAGTTTATCTGAATAACACACATGCTTAGGACTAAACTGAAGAAAACCAGAAATAAATTTTGATATGTTTATCTAAACTTCTTTTGCTTACAATGGAAATTATTAAAATTATTTTATTACTATGCATGACAAGTTTCCCTAAACATAATTGACTAAACAAATGTGTTTGTGATTTTTGCTTTACATTTATTGGCACACCATATTACTTTGGAGAAAATAAAGGATTCATCTTCGGTACAAAACCATTATTGCCATAATATTTCACAAGTGACTTGCCGATTTCCTTCATTATCATAAAATTCAAATTATCACTGATGATCATCCAAGTGAGAACTAAAGATGAAATAAAGGGATCATATTAAAGGGAAATTTAAAACCATTCATCATTGTCCTGGTTTCTTTTTCTAATATAAACTTTAGACAAAAAGTTGAGAAATGTGGTTTTCTTTTAATCTTTTTTTTTTAAATAAAATAGGCCTGTAATACCTCAAGGTCTCATATCCCTAAAAATCTTTTTTCTCAAATATTATTTATTTTCCATTAAATGCCCATTTTGTTATTTGCCCAATACAGGAAATTACTATTACATAAGAACTGTCATTATTGAGTAGCTACAGTGCTCCTGGCACAGCATTACATGTCTTAACACTAACAAAACCATTAATAATGGCAGAAAAGATTTAATGAGTGCTTACTGTATGCAAAGTATCATGAATTCTACATGCATTAATTGATTTAATTCTAATAACCCTATTAGATATCTCTAATCCACTCAAATTATTATAGTTTTACAGACTAGGAAATTGAGGCACATTAAGAATAAGTAGAATATAATATCAAAAGCAAGAAAAACAAAAAAAAAAATTAAATCTGAATTTTTCAAAATTTAAATCTCTAGTTCTTTATGGACATCATAAGGAAAATGAAAAGACAACCAGGAAATAGGAGGTACTATTTGTAAATCACATATCTGACACAGAATTTATATCTCAATTAATAAAAAGACAACCCAATTATAAATGGGGAGAATTTTTAAATATATATTTCTCCCAAGAAGATATACAAATGGACAATATGCACCTGAAGAAATGTTCAGCATCACTACTCATTATGGAAATGTGAACTAAAGCCAAGGTGAAATACCACTTCACACATATTTGGATGGCTTGAATCAAAAAGTCAAACAATAACAAGCGTTAGACAAGGATGTGAGCAAATTGGAATCCTCATGCAGTTCTGGTGGAGAATTTAAACAGCAATAGATTCCATTATAAATTGTCACTTTGAACAATTTGGTTATACATGAAAAGGAATGTGTTTGGACTCTCTTGTCTTAAGTGCTCTGGCTATATATTATCTCCATGTACCTAATATAAAGCCTGTCACTCACTAGGTCCACAGTAAAGTATCAGCAAACATTCAGAGCATATTTCTCCTAGTAACTTATGACATGCATATACTGTTATACTAGAGATTATATACAAATAATACAGATGATGGACGTAGCATATGCTTTTATAGCTTAAAAGCTGCATAAGTAAAGTGTCTAAGAGTACAAATATATGTTTGCCATACTCATTTTCCTTAAATTGTGCTGTCAATCTCTAATTTCTGAACATTTGTTTAGTATGATTGTTTCTTAACTCAAGAGTCTTCTTATAAAAGGAAATTAATGTAAAAACACATTTAAATGTGTGTCATGTCAGAAAATGAAGTGTCACCATGAATGCTGTAATTAAGGCTAAAACAGCAACGAAACTATGAGCACATAATGTTAAGGCTTTTATTTCCCACAAAAAGATTTGGAAAGGTAAAAGTTTCCAAAGTTTTTCTTAGCCTAACAGCCTGTTTTATTTTAGAAAGTTTTGGAAAAATGTGTCATTGCTTTGTAGTTAATTTGGTCTAAAATACATATCCCACTCATTCAGAAATTATTTATATGCTTTTCTCACTTGTAAATGATTCAAAACAACTTGGTTTTAAAATGTCAAGCTTGTCATGTGTGTAACACTGAATGGTGAAATATGTCATTGCTATAATCAAGTGACTTTGATTTTCGAAATTGGAAAAAATATTTATGAAAATTTAAAATACCTTATTCAAAATAGTACACACTACGAGGAATTCTATTTCTTGCAAAAGGGACATATTTTGACGTATGTATATTCTCTTCAGCTGTGGATATTAAAGGTTTAGGTTTTCAGAGAAAAAGAAGAGAGAGAGTGTGAAAAAGAAGAAAGAGTAGGATTTTTTTTCATTCTTGGCTAATGAACCCAAATCTTATCATGGAGCTACTACATCTCTTGCTGGTTCATTTTTGTTTTTGTTGTTGTTTTTGTTTTTTTTAATTTTTTTTAGTTTTTGCTCTTTGTGTTTTGGGGTTTTTGTTTGTTTGTTTGCTTGTTTTTGTTTTTTGAGACAGGTTCTTGCTGAGTCACTAAACTGCCCAAGCTGGGCTTGAACTTGCAATCTTCCTGCCTCAGTCTTTTAGAATGTAGGGATAATAGGTGTACACCACCACGCCCAGCTCAGGTTTCTTTGTGTTAAGGAAATTTGTTCCTTTTCAGTCTTTGCTTCCTGGTAGGCTACATCTCAGTAACTAATCTATGTAGGGTTTTTTGTTTTGTTTTGTTTTGTTTTGTTTTGCTTTGTTTTGTTTTGTTTTACTATGGCTTAAAACTTACGACATGAGATATACACTCTTAACAAATTTTATATGCATAGTACAGTATTGCTAAGTATACTGTTTTAGAGGGAATCTCTAGAACAGTTTCATCTTGCATGACTAAAACTTTGTACCCATCGAATAATCCCCCCTTGTCACCTTTACCCCAGTCCCTGGCAACAAACACTCTACATCTATGAGGACTACTAATTCAGATACTTCATATTGGTGAAATCATTTGTCCTTCTATAACTGCCTTACTTCATGTAGAAAAATGCCAAGATTTATCCATGTTGTAGCATGTGACAGAATTTCCTTCTTTTTAAAGTCGAACAATATTACATTGTACGGATGAACAATATTTTCCTTATCCATAAATCTGGTGGTGAATATTTAGGTCATATTTCTTGGTGATAGTACAATAAACATGAAAGTGCAAATGTCTTTCAAGGTTCTGATTTCAATTATGTTGGATAAATTCCAGAAGTATTTGGTGTCATGTTCAAGAAATCATTGCCAAAGTCAGTGTCATGAAAATTTTCTCCTGTTACTTCTTCTAAGAGCTTAACATTTTCAGATCTTATGTTTAAGTTTTTAATGCATACCGAGTTAATTTTTGTATGGTATAAGGATCACATTTCATTCTTTTGTACATGAATATCCAATTTCTCCAGCACTCTTTGTATTCTTAAATTGAGTGCATGCATAACTATAATTGTTATATCTTCCTGATGGGTTGCCTTCATCAGTTTTGTGCCACTGTAACAGAACACCATATTCTGTGAATAAAAAATTTATTAGCTTATGGTACTGGAGGTTGGGAAATCCAAATGGGTCAGTGGTTTAAGCTCTGGTGAAGGCATTCTTTGTGCATCATGCCAGGGAAAACTTGGGAGAGCAAATGTGTGCAAAAGATCATGCAAAATAGGACTACACTAATCTTTTCATTAAAAAAAAATCACTTTAACAACAATAAACCCATTCTCATCACAATGTCATTAATCCATTTCTGACAGCAAACCCTGGACTAATCATCTCTTAAGGGTCCCATCGCTTAGTATTGTCTCATTCTCATTGGACATCAAATTTCCAACTTACCAAATTTAGGGTACACATCAAAACCATGGCAGAATATTTTTATCAGTGTATTACATCTTTCTATGTCTCTTATAACTTAAAATATATTTTGCCCCATAGAGACATGTCTAGTTCTGCTCTCTTCATGCATTATATATTTACCTGATGTTATTTCTAACCATAGTGTGGAAGGTGTGGCTTGGCTCCTTTTGATTGCTTATAGAAAAATGGAAGAAAAGAGAAATGATATGAAGACAGAATTGTTAATCAAAAGAGAAGCAGAACTTGAAAATTTGCAAATTTCTCAGCCCTGTCACATCATAAATAACAAGAAAGTTTATTCAGGCTAAATCATCATCAGATAAAGAAAGTAGTAAAAATCAGTCATCCAAACAGAAACTGGGATATATTGTCCAAGAGCCTAGAATAACAACCCTGAAAACATGTTACAAACAATCCTGGCTTACCTACAATCACAGGCCAAGAGTGCAAGAGCTTAGAGGAAGAACAATTTCAAAGGAGGAGTTACTGCTGCATAGCACTGGTTCCTATGCAGGAATGCTTCCCACACCCTATCACCATGCTCCTTGGCCTTCTCAGTTTGGGCTCCGGAGGGTTCTATGCCCAGTAAAGCTTGGAAGCATGACTGATTTGATCTATTTTTAAAAAGTTACTCCAGAAAACTGTGGAGCCCAGGCAGAGCACATCTGTAGGAATGTGATCACTACAGAAAGCCCAGATTGGAGCATTACTCAGCAGATCCATGCAGATATGACTATGATTGAAGGAGCCAGTAGAGACACTGGGATGCAATTCTGGGACTGTCAAAATCAGACAACTCTGAACTGTGATAGCTGCAACAGGGTTATGCTGGTAAAATCCATGTACACAGTATGATACAGGGCCTTGGGGGCTCAACTCCTGCACAACAAAGCTGCAGGTGCCATCCAAATGTGTCTAGAAAATGAGACCACTGGCTCAGTGTGCTCAGAAGGTGGACCTCTGCCCCAGTAGGTCCAGTGAGCAGAGAATCCAGCCAAAGATTATTCTCTAGGTTTACATTTTGATTTTGCTTGGGATCTGTGCCTCTTCTTTCCTATTTCTATCTTTTGGAATGGGAATGTCTATCCTATGCCTAACATACCATTATATTTTGGATATGCTTAAAATGTTTATCTGCATTCATAGCTGGAAAGTAATTTGCCTTAGAATAAACCATACCTTGAGTCTCAATGCTTGATCTAGATGATGTTTAGATGAGACTTTGTACTTTTGGGTTAATAGTAGCCTGTGTTAAGATATCGAGGGCTATTTCAATGAAGTTAATGCCTTTGAATGTGAGAGTGACCTGAATTTGAAAAGGCTCGGTCAATCGCTATATGTAGTCTGAATATTCATGTTTTCCCAAAATTCATAGATTGAAACCTAATCATCAGTGTGAGAGTATTTAAAAGTGAGGTCTTCGGGAGATGACAAAACGTGAGATTATCACCATTATAAAAAGAGAGTGAAGAATGGTCCCTTGTGCCTTTCACTATGCAATGACAAAGACAGAAGGCAATATGAGGAAGTCAGCCAAAGTGATTTGCCAAGTCTTCTAGCATCTCGATCTTGAACTTTCTAGCCTCTAGAATGGTGAGAAATAATTTGTGTTGTTCAAAAGCCTCATAGTTTATGGTTTGTTATGGCAGTCTTAATGGACCAAGACAAATCTCTTAACCGGTGTCTGAAATTCTTGCAAAGGTAATTAGTCAATGTGGTGTTAAATCAGTGTCTCCATGGAAGGAGTAAGAATCTAGAGCTTCTTATTCTTCCATTTGCTGATATCACTCCCAAGCAAGCTGCAACTTTGCTGGTAGGATAAAGGTAAAATTATTTGGAAATATTATTTTCATTCTTGTGGACAAAACATGACTAAAGTAGGAGTCAGATTAAATTAGATTTTTCTGGGATCCAAATACATGCAACACGTTTTAATAATAATAAAACACCTAAACTTTGCTTGTCTGTTTTTTCCAAAATGCCTCCCTAGAGAATAACCTAGTTAAGTATCTTTCTATTTCAATCTACTTTATTTATTTACTCATTCATTATTTTTCACAGTAATTTATTTATTAGCAGTCTTTACATTAGTTAGGGGGCTTAGGAGAAATAAAGTCCACAGAGGTTAACAAACTAGAACGCAGGGTCAAATGGGCTTGCTGTCTGTTTTTGTTAAATGTAATTGGAATATGGTCACATTCATTCATTTATGTATCATCTAGGTCAACTTTCATGGTACAATGGCAAACTTGAGCAGTCTGAACTATTTACATTCTGGCCCTTTACAAAAAAATATTGCAAGTCCCTACCCCATGCTATAGTCAGTATTTATTATTGGCTTGTGTAAATGTCCTTCATTATACCAAAATGCAATATGTCTAAAAGGTTTTGTTCAAATTATGCTTTGCTTATTGAATTATATCAGAAACCCCATCTCTGAGTTCTGCCTTGAACCAAGTAATCATTTTGTAGTACACATGGAACATGGCTTAAAATGGCTTAGTATGCCATTGGGAAAGGCTTCAAAGAACACACTGTTCTTGAAAAATGAAATGTCATTTATAATGCGCTGTTAAAAAAAATTCTATCTTTTGAAAGTACAGACACTAAAACACCATATACCAGGAACAGAGATTAATTATGACCATTCATTTTTATATAGTGGAATATTTAGTGTCTATTTAAACTCTAATTATGATTATCTCTTATTTCTTGCCCTATTTCATTTAAATTTGTATTTTTGTATAATAGGCTGTTTTAAGCTAGGTAACAATTTTAGTTCTACTTTAGTATGTTTGTGCACATGTACATTGTATTTCATAAGTATAAATGTATTTTTCTTGAATAACTTTAAAGCAGGACCCTTTTTCTAATGTGTGTATTATTTTATTATTTATGTACAAACCATAAAAAAATTCCTGAAGTTTTTTAATGTTTCTGTTCTTCATTTTCCAAAATGTGGTCATTTTAAATAAAGAGATCTTTATGAAAAATAAAGCACATTTTATTCAGTCCTATGGATATTTTATACAGAAGAGATAATTTCAGTAACCAAACAAGATGTTGTGCAGCACTTACTGTATTGGAAATCATTTGACACATTTCCTATTCCATTTTCTGATTCGCCAGTTAGAAATCAGGAGGGCAAGTGAATTCAGGATTTCTCAGAAATTGTATATCATTTATATTTAAAAATAAATGCCCAACTTTTGAGTAACAAAGCTAATCAGCTTCTCATTTTGATTTTTGTTGTAAGTAATTAGTCTCTAGAATGACTTTGCCTCTATTATAGAAAAAAACATGATTAGTGTTTCAAATGAAAAATGAGTATTCCACCATTTAAAAGTGATGTTCATGATTAAAAATCTTAGCTTCCGATGTACAGTACTTATTTGGCTGTCCCTTTTTCAAGACAGAATATGTGGCTTTAATGGTTAACTTAAAAACACGTGCCTTGTATGTTAACAGTAATATTTCCTTTTTTTAGCAGGCAGGGGCTGCTGGGGATCAAACTCAGGCCCTTGTGCTTGCTAGGTGAGTCTTCTACCACTGAGTTAAACCCCCCAAAACTATTTTCTGCTCTATAACTTCACTTACACACCAAGGCAGCTCTACATGGTTGCTACTGCATATAAGTAGTTCTCTAGGGAGGGGAGGGGAACGGGAATAAAATAAGCATCAAGATATATCACGTACAGGTACAAATCCCTTATGATGAATATTATCACTATGTGTATCTAAAATGTATCATTAAAATAAAATTTAAAGTTTCAGAGTGTATGTCATCCCACTATCACATATACCCTGTGTACTTTTACATAAATAAGACTAGATGCCTCCAGTCTCCTCATCTCTTTAGTTTATCAAGCAAACTAACAAAGAGTTCTCAGTGGCCATGAAAAAAAATTATAAGAAAATATTTCTATGCTGAAGGTTCTGTGTGCTTTAGCAATGTTCAAATGGTAAGAGGAGTCTGTGAGCAACCCTTCATTAATGTGGTCTCTGTTCTGCTCTTTATCTAATTTAGATTGCAGGCACACAGCAAGTATGATGGTGGGTCCCCATATGAGACTAAGGGAAAATCTGACTTCTCTTTGGTGTAGTTAACTCATCATATTCGTTTCTTAACGAGCCAATCAAACTTAATTGGCATTAATTTAATTTAAACCATTGATAGGCCTACTCTGCCAACTGATGAGAAAGATGTGTTTGTCTTAAATGAAAAGCAATCCTGTTGTTGGTAAAATTTGACCTTTAGAAATAATAAAGAGGAAATATTTCAATAGTTGCAATATAAGACAAACCACACTACCTACCTTTTGACAGGTAAGGAGTGCCTGAAGGCTCAGAGCAGGAAGAGAATGCATGTGAGATATCTAGAGATATTTTAGGAAATAGGTAACTGTAAGGGTAAGTCACATTTGATTACAAATATAATCAATTTATCACAGAAATAGATATTTAATGTCTCCCTTGAGTAAAATTTAAATTCTATGAAATTTGTGTCTGATCCTTAGTACAATGGCTACAACATAATAGGCATCTAGTAGCTGTTGAATGAATAATAAATGAGTTCAAAAAACAAGAAGTACAAAATCCAACTAAGTTGATATATTCTAATAAGGTGATATATTCTAACAACTCTATCGGGGAGTAATGGATCTCTGTAAAAATATTATAGGGAATATTCATTTAAAAGAACCATAAAATAGAGGGAGTATAAGTTCTAGAGCCAGACTACCTGTGTTTGTTTCCTTGCCCTGTCACTTACAAGAGTGTTACTTTAGGAGAGTTATTTAAATTATGTGCCTTAGTTTCCTCTGTAAAAATAGAATACTAATATTGGTCGTGCTTATGCATATAGATTTTGTGAGAATTAAATGAGTCAATACTAGTGTAGCACTTATAAAAATACCTGGCATATAGTAAGCTCTCAATAAATGTTAGCTGCCTTTGTTGCTGCTGTTGCCACTACTAACCATTGCCACTATTGCTCTTTGTCACAATCTCTCCTTAAGTAAAAAGTATACAAAAATGGATAACACTGCTTCATGGTTTTGTTAGAGAAGAAAGAAGTATGTGACTCCAACAGATATAAGCTACTATCTTTTGGAATTATTGAAACACATCTTTCTCAAATTTACCGTTTTGACTGATATAATGTGATCATATATATTATACAGAGGTCACCGATTTTCAAGAGATTCAGCTTCAGTAACGTTTGCTTACTGATAAAAATAAAACAGTATAGCTACCTGTTTAGTTATTCAAAGGCAACTACATCTTTTACATTGTTTTAGAGCAATAATTGAATAATCAGTTATTAAGTATGGAAACACCTCTTATTTCTGGTGGATCAAAACTAACAGAAAGTGAAGTTGAGATTAAAGCAAAAATAATCTGTTGCTGGAACATATTTAAACTTCATTTGTTAATTAGATGACTAACATAGCTGTGGTATGCATTAAATAAATTCCATCAAAATTAACAACTGAAAGCTGTCCCATTGTTTGACAACATTTTTATGCAGTTGAAGATAGGAACATATCTTTCTGTCTTCAATCATTTTCATCAATAAACTTGGATATAAAGTGTGGTCAATGCCAGAAGGAAACACAAAACTTTTTCTCATTGTTGTTCTTTGCATAGGTTTTTTAAAAATGTTTTTATTAGTACATATTTGGCATATACAGTAAATATATTCATCATGGGGAGTTGGTACATGTATATATAGAATTTTAATCATTTTACTTCCCTTTCCCTCCCTCAGTTCTCCCTGTATCTCTACAACTACTTCTCACCTGCAATAGGTTTACATTCTTGTTTCCTACAATCTTTTATTTAGCTCTAAAAATTATTTGCACTTTGGATTTCTCATATAAGAGAAACCATGTAATATTTAACCTTAGCCAGCTGTATCTGATTTATTCCACTCAGTATTCCAGTATTATAATCTCAAAGTGAATTCATTTTCCCACAAATGACACAAGTGTATCCTTTATAGCAGAATACATATGTATATGTATATATATATATCAGTATGTATATATATATATTCACATTTTATTTATCTGTCTGGGAACATATAGATGGCTTCCAAGATTTACCTACAATGAGTTATGCAGCTATAAACAGGGGCATGCATATATATCAGTAAAATATAATGTCTTTAAATGTTTTGGGAAGATACCTAGCAGGGAATAGCTTGGTTGAATGGAATTTCTAGTATTAGATTTCGAGGAATCGTCATACTGATTTCTAGTGGTTGTATTAGTTTACAGTCTCATCAATGGCGCAGATTTCCTTTTCCCACAAAGCCTGGCCAGCATTCATGACTTTTTGACTTTTTGATGATAGCCATTCTTTCTGGAGTAGGATGGAATCTCAATGTTTTTCTGATTTGCATTTCTCTAGTGGCGAAAGATACCAAACATTTTTCATATACGTTTTGGCCATTTGTACTTCTTCAGAGACATGTCTGTTCATTTTAAGGTCCTATTTTGATTGTATCTTTTATTTTAGAGAATCTAATATATTATACCTTTATATAATCTAGATAATAGGCCTCTGTCTGAGGAGTAGCTGACAATTTTTTTTTCCCATTCTAAAGGTTCCCTTTTCAGTCTGTTGTTTGCTTTGCTGTACAGAAACTTTTTAATTTGATATAATCCTTGTTAATTCTCAGCATTAATTATCATGCCATTGTAGGTTTATTAAGAAAGCTGTATGCCTATGTCTATCTCTTGAAGAATTTTACCTATTTTATCTTTCAGCATATGAAGTGCTTCTGTTTTAATATCTAGGTATTAAATGAAGTTTGATTTTATTGTAATATAGGGTGAGAGGTATGGGTCTAGATTCAGTCTTATGCATGTGGATAATTGGTTTTCCTAGCACCATTTGTTAAAAGAGGTTATCCTTTCTCAAGCATATTTTTGTAATGCTTCTGTCAAGGATAATGTGGCCGGATGTGCCTGGGGTTGTTTCTGCATCCCCTATTCTTTTACTTTGACCCACATTTCTCTTTTTGTTCCAGATGCAGAAAAGGCTTTTGACAAACTCCAACACTCCTTCATGATAGAAAGCTGAAGAAAAGTTGTAGAAAGATGATACTTGAATTTCATAAAAGCTGTTTATGACAAACCAACAACCAATATCATATTTGGGAGGGGTGCTGGGGATTGAACTCAGGGCCTTGTGCTTGCTAGGCAAGTGTTCTACCACTGAGCTAAATCCCCAACCCCCCAGCATCATAGTAAATGAGAAAAAATTAAATGTATTCCCCCTAAAATCAGGAAAAAGTCAAGCTATTACCACTCTTATTTAATATCATACTTCAAACATTAGCCAGAGCAATCAGGAAAGAGAAACAAATAAAAGGGATACATATAGGAAAGGAAGAACTCAAATCATCAGTATTTGTAGATGACATGATATTCTACATAGAAGACCCAAACATCTCTACTAAAAAAATCTTAGAAATGATAACCAACTTCAGCATGTAGCAGGCTATAAAAGCAACAAAGAAAAATCGTTAGCATGTGTGTACAACAATAATGAATTCAGTGAGAAGGAAATCATGAAAACAACACCATTCAAAATAGCTTCAAGAAAAATAAATAGCTAGGTATTAACCTGACCAAGGAAATGAAAGCTCTCTAACAGAGAAAACTACAGTACCTTGAAAAAGGAGATTGAAGGGGACATCAGAAAATCGAAAGATGTCCCCTGCTCCTGGATAGGCAAAATTAATACTGTCAAAATGGCCATACTGCACAAACTGTTATGCAGTTTCAAAGCAGTCCCAGGCAAAATACAAACAGCTTATCTTACACACTGAGAGAAAACAATCCTCAAATTCATGTGGAAACAGAAGAGACCCAGAACAGCTAATGCAGTCTAAAGCAACAAGGGCAAAGTGGAGGGAGACCTTACAAAGCTGACCTCAAGCTATACTACAAAGAAATAGTGATAAAAGTGGCATGGTACTGGAACAAAAACAGATACATGGATCAATGGAATAGAATAGAGGATACAGAAACATCCCCGGACGCATTCAGCTATTTGATCTTTGACAAGATGGCCAAAAACATATATTGGAGGAGAGACAGCCTATCCTCGGCTCATTTTGAACCACACATCAATAGTATTTGGGACATACCTGGAATGGGACTGCCTTCTAGCGCCAAAGACTGATCACGTGACTCCTAGCAAAACAGTCACATGCCATCCAGTGCTGAAAAAAGGAAAGCGATTAAAGACTCAGAGAAAACAAGAGAACTGCTTAGAATTTGAGGAAAGACAGGCACAAACAAAGCCAGATACGGGACTGGATCTGTAACCTTCAGAAAATGCTATGTGTGAACAAGCACCAAAAGCTTTCAGGAAACTGTAACTTCACCTAGAACTCAAAATAAAATGCCGAAAACTGCCCAGGCAGTACTCAGCATGGGAGAATTCTCAAATAGAGAATTTGAAATAGATGTTTGAAGGAAATAAGTGAAATTAAAGAAAATACAGAGAAATGATGAACAGCCTAACTTTACAAAGGCATGGAAGCAATTTTGAGTTTAAAAAAAATAGTGAAAATTTTAAAAAATATGATAAGCAGCCCAAATGCCCATCAACAGCACAATGGATAAAGAAAATGTGTTTTTTTATACAATGGAGTACTACTCTGCCATAAAGAATGATAAGCTTGAGATATTCCTAGGTAAATGGATGCATCTTGAGACCATACTCTGAAGCGAAATAAATTGGACACACGTTTAAATACAGCATAGTTTCTCTGGTGTGAGAAACTGAAAGTGTAAATAAAGACCAAAATGTATTATATTGGGAAAGGGAAGAAAATGTCCAAATGGGAAAGGGAACAAGGGAGGGGGAAAGGAACAGAGGGACAAGAGAAATAAGAAATGGAAGGAAAAAATGGAAACAAAGCTTTTGTAAATAGGGAGGGAGGAGGGGGTGAGGGGAGGAGAATGGGAAAAAAAGAAGTAACAAGATAAGTCATGTACACGTACAAATCCCCTATGATGAATATTATCACTATGTACATCTAAAATGTACCATTAAAATAAAATTTAAAAAAAATTGATAGAAGTCATTGGCAGCAGGATAAATCCAACTGAAGAATTAGTTAGCTCAATGACAGGCTTTTGAAAATACAGCAAGAGGAAACAGAAATAAAAAGAATGACTAGAAATGAAGAAACCATATGGGAACTTAAAGGAGCAACTCTTTGAGATATAGGAGTTCAAGAGATACTTGAGAATCCCATACGGGAAGAAGCCTTACTCAAAAAGATAATAACATAAAATTTGCCAAATTTAGAGAATGATAAAACTATTCAGGTAAAGGAAGACCAAAGATGAACAGTCATGCAGTTTGACCATGTCTACCTGGGGACATCTTACAAGTAAACTCCCAAAGATGAAAGAGAAAGAGAAGATTTACAGCCTTGCAAGAGAAAATAACAGAAGTGTCCTAATTCACTTGGCAGCAGGTTTCTTAGTAGAAACGTTACAAGCCAGAAGAAATCATGAGAGTTTCATAATACTGAAAGGGGGGGGGGACCCTGCAAACCAAGAATATTCTATCCAGCAAAGCTATCCTTTCAAAATGAAGGAAAAATAATATATTCCTAGACAGATAAAAGCTGAGGAATATATATCCACCAGAACAGTGCAACAAAGAATGCTAAAGCAAGTTCTTCAAACTCAAAGAATAAAATAATAACGAACAGAAGAAAACATGGGAAAGTATAGAACTCACTACTAATAGTAATTTTACAAATTCAGAATGTTGTGATATTGTAAACACAGCAAATAAATCATTCATATCTTTATTACAAAGAATAGAAAAACAGTTAAAATAATAATATGTTAAGAGAGGTAATATAGAAATGCAGGAAAATGGAGCACAAGTGTACAACTTTTATTAGTATATTTTCATTATCTGTTCCTGTGGTTTACAAAGCATGCCTCTCAACACTTTCTGGACCTAAAATTTTCCGAAAGAAGTAGGTTCGTAATAATAACTAATTCAATACAGTTAATGGGTGTAGTCCTATTTTGACTAATTGAGTAAAACTTCCAATCCACTTTTATTAATACTGCACATAGTTACCTAATTATTTTACACTCCAACTTGTTTTTCCCATTTAGTGGAATAGATTTGTTTATAATATGTTGCTATGACATTAAAATTTATGCCAAAGCACTGCTATGACCCTCCCTTTACATGCTAATGTTATTGATCGTGCCTTCTATTTGTCAGATGATACTGCCAAATGTTCCTATGACTTAACAATTATTACTTCAGATTTCTAAAATCCTCTGAATTGTTGCCTATGAAATACTATCTGCTTTTCTATTTATGGTATTCCTCCTTTTGGCTTTTATTTAAAAATGAACGCTTGCCTCAGTAATTTTCAATCATCCCTTCTAAATACAGTCACTTTAGTCTATAAAGGTCCTTATAATACTATTTTTAAAAATATTCTACATGTTTTGACAAAGTTGTTTCATCGTTTTTAAAGTATAAGTATTTAACAGTCTCCATTATATGTTATCGTTTAGGCCATTATTTATTTAGCAATTTCACCACTAGGTGTTTTTTAATTTCCGAATATAACTGTTGCACACACAGGCTTTATTTGGGTACACACTGGGTGACAGATTTGCGTGCAGCGGAACTTCCTCACAACATGAGACTTCCTAAAGACTATGTTGTGGGACTATTATCCAGAATAGGAAAAGGCAATACGACTCCCAGGGGAGAGGGAAATTAAAGATGTGGCTCATGTGTCTGGATGATGTCACTCCGCAGCATTTTGGGAAATCTCTGGGTCAGAGAATTCTGAAGGGCAACAGTGGCTTGGGTCCTTTATAGCCACAGGTTTTATCTTATCTGTGGCTAACAGATGTGCAGTTACACAAGGTATGCAAAGCAGGCAGATTCTAACTGGCTAAAAATCTGCTTATTTGGGATATGTTTAAAAAATTGGATGTATAAAAATTTGAGTTTGGTGCCAGAGGGCATTTGAACTAAAGAGTCTCTGACTGCTCTGAAAAAATAAACAACCTAGAGGCTAGTATATAGAAGCCATCTTTGGCTGATTTATATACCACATTTTAAAAAGACATGGCAATATGCCATCTTGCCTGAACTGCTATGCTTAGCTCTTTACCAATGAGCATCATGCTGAAAGTTTATATTTCAAGTTTGCTTTTAAAAGTCTTCTAAACTCTAGTAGTAACTTTACAATGGTTGGTGATAAGGTAGTTTTCAGTAAGTACGGCCATGATATGGGCTTCTTTTATGAGACAAGATCCCTAAAATATAAGATGTTAGAAAGGAAAGAATCATGGAGCTATATCGTTTGCTCCAATATTTCATATAAAAGGTGAAGAAATTGAGTCAAAGAAAGCTGAAGTGACTTGGGTATAGTCATATAGCTAATTTCTATATCATGACTAGGGTTTAAGTCTCTTGGTTCTCAATCTGATACTTTTGCTACTATATCATAATGAGCTAAACCCAGTACATTAGTTATAGTTATAATTTTACAAATAGGATCCACTAATTGTTTTTCTCTGAGAATGTTCTATTTATTTTATATTCATCCCTCATTTTATCTTTATCAAAATGTTATGTTACAGGGATTGGAGATTTAGCTCAAATGGTAGAGCACTTTCCTAGCAAATGAAAGGCCCTAAGTTCGATCCCCAGCACCGCCCCCCCAAAAACCTCTTATATTACAAATGTGAAAACAAACTAAATATATGAGCAGAAGTAAAGCCAGGACTGCAAAATAGGTATCCATTCACACTCCCTTCCTCTTTGTGCTACATAATGATGACAGTAAAAGTATAGATAAAACTGAATATAATTAATGCTGCATGGAAATTTCATAATAATATTTTCTCTTACTAAAACAGTAACATGACTGTCACATGGAAACAGCAACAGTGAACAGTTAATCCAAATTCATTCTTGGAGATGGGTAATTATTCCAGTAGGTGTTTTCGTGACTATAAATAAGATTCTACTTGTTCACTGACGACTTTATCTTCACAAGAGAGGGTGTATATGAGACATGAAGAAAGCACCCTTTGGAGTTTGTTTTCTTGTGTTTGCTATTATTTTGTTTTTTCTAGGCAAAGTGTAACAATACAGAGAATTTACCATAGACTCTGATCTCTAATGCATGTGACCCAATCTTTTTGAAATATCAGCCTTTGTGAATTGTGCTTACTTAATTATTTGCTCGGGTTATGGAATTAAAGTGATGAGTGCACACAAGTTGCTTTGATGTTCTTTTTAAGGGTTAGGTACATTTTCCTCTTCAGATGATATGAGTGACATATTTAATGTTAATTTTGGTTCCTCAAATTAAAACACGCTGAGTATACACAAAGCACAAATTTTACATTTTTATACAGACAAGAAAAAAGCAAAAGAACCTGCTGTGAATGGTAAATATTTCAGAAATATTTGGAGTATGCATTTATCAAAGTAAGTTATGCTGATAATCTGTCCATCTCAGAACACAGATCATTTAAAAGCAAAGCACTTCACCTGAGTCATGCTAATTTTCATAGAAAAAAGTATTCTCCCCTTAGTTTTTTAGTCCTCCTTTATTGCTTCGAGTACAAAGTGTTCCACAAGGAAAATAACACTGATGACCAGACAACAGCATTTTATAAGTGTCTCTGGCATTAATCAGTGTGCTTGAATCCAAGGAGCTATTATTTTAGCCGCATTTAAATCCTGATTGCATTTTATTCTGCCTTGGCAATGTTCACAATGTAATCTTCATTAGAATGTATTTTAAGCTTTCACATGCTGGCATAGCTGTTATTTGTATCCTGCCCTGTGAGCAGTAAATCATGTGGAAGATGCTTAGAGGTAAAGTTCCAGGCTCCAAAATTTGCCTACTTTTTTGTTTCCATTTTTTAAGCGTTTCTCAAGAAGTGAAAAGGGATTTACCATATAACTGCCTATGGAAACTAAGCACAATAACTGAAGAATCTCACATCTGTGCCACTTTCGAGTAAGTTTAAAGACAACAGCCCAGTTTCTCTAGTATCTTCATTCAGGTGAGTCTGTAAAAAGTAGATTGGTATGTCCAGATATCTTGGTACGTGCCATAACTTTGCAGAATTCATTTCAATACTTTGAGTAGTTTGTGAAAATGCTGAAGGGCTTACTACTCTGAAGCTCTTCTTACCACCTGCACACTTGTACACCTGCTCTGGGGGCACTTGGGCTTGGAACTCACACACTTGTTGCCTTCCCTTAGCAATGTGCAGCTCTAACACAAGGAGCCTTTATGATGAATTCGCCAACACAAACAATGTAAGTTAAATCAAGTTTGGCATCCAGATCTGGCTTCTTATGGCATGAACTCTTTTCTTTTTCTTGCTATTCAGGGCTTATCTATGACACTCTCCACACATAATGTTTTAAATCACGATATTCTAAATCAGATAGACTTGTATTTGAATCCTAGCCCCCCAGTTTTAAACTTATTACCTAAGGCACTGCTTTCATTTAATTTTTTTAAATAATCATTTCTGGGTTTTTCCACTAAGGCAGTGTTTATTTCTGGGGGGGGGGTGTTGTTGGGGATCGAACTCAGGGCCAAGTGATCTACCACTTGAGCTAAATCCCCAAGCCCCTGAGGCAGAGTTTTTAACAGGGTGATTTATTTTACCTTGCCCCATCCTGCAGGAATATTTGCCAAGGTCTGGAGATATTTTAGGCTAGTGTATACAGACTGTATCAGGGAGAGATCAGAAGTGCTGTTAAGTACCCTACAATGCACAGGAAAGTAGAATAAAACAAAACAAAACAAAAAAAGCGCATGACCCAAAGTAGCAATAATTTCCAGACTGAGGAACTTGATAAGGCAAAGTTTTTTTTTTAACCTTTTAAGTCTCCTCATACTTAAAATAAGAATAACAGAGTTTACTGTCCAAGAACAGAGAGCATTTCCCTAGTGCCTTGTGATTTTTTTTTCTAAGTCCTTCTAGAGATAGTAACCCCTTCTCTTCGTTGTGTGTCATATTGGTGAGTCTAACTGCTAGATTTCAGACCATTTAAGAAGAAACAATGAAAATTCACTTTAAGTGACTACTTCTTACTGACTGGTATTTCATTGCCACACAGCCTTCATATAGGCATTCAACTGTTCTTCTGTTTTCAAATATATCCCATAGCTAAGGACATAGAAAGATTATAATGGCAAATACTTATACTACAGCATGTGTAAAATTTTACCTAAATACTTTACATTCTTCATTCATTTTATCCTCACACAAACCCATTGAGGTAGCTATTGGCATCTTCTTTTGATTCATGAGGAAATTTGGGCCTTGAGAGGCTACATAATTTGGCCAAGTTCATAAAACTAACAAAAGTGAAGGGCCAAGATGCAAATCCAGGCTATCTGGTTCCAATGTCTCTAGAGTCTGGACTATTAGCCAACACACAAATATGAGTCTCAAAGAAAGAATACTGAGGGACGTAGAGTGCCATTTTCTGTACTCCAAAGGAGAAATACTTACTAGAATAGCAGTAGGAAATCTATGATTTGAGTGGGAAGAAAGGTGCAATTCAAATGTACAAATAGAATTTTAATATGGAAGTGGACACGGAATAGTGGAACAAATGTACGTGGACTTTTGAAGTCAAAAAGACTCAGAGCCTCCTAAATCCAAGCTTCCTGAGTAAAGGAGGTTAGTGTTCTTGGGCAGATTACTATAGTTTCTCTTCTTCACTTTTATTTGAAAGTCAAATTAGCCAAATTGATAAAATATCTTAATAACTGGCACATAATAGGCGCTTTATAAATGTTCTGCTCCTTCTTTACCTTGAATATTATGATCACATCTATCCTTTCCCAAGGGAAACTAAAAGGAACCTCCACTGAAGTGTCTCATTCTATTAAAAAAAAAAAAAATGTACCTTGCAAGCGCAAGGCCCTGAGTTTGATCCCCAGCACACACACAAAAAATTATATATATAATATATGTATCATAGAAGATATAGAAGAGATGGTGACCTTGACAATATGGAGAGTTTATAAATCCTTATTGGTCACCAGCCTATGTCAATATGGGAAGGTTGCAGAACATTTAGGAGGTGGGCCTAGTGGAAGGAAGCTAGGTCCTTGGAGGTGCAATCTTGAAGGGGATATTGGCATACTGGTCCCTTCTCTCCTTTGCTCTTTGCTTACAAATCACCATGAAATGGACATACCTCCTCTGCGACATGCTTCTACCATGAAATAAGAGTGCTGCCACAGACTCAAAGTGGCGAGGCCAAGCAACCATGCACTGAAAACTCTGAAATCTTTCACCAAAATAAACCTTTCCTCCTTATATGCTGATTTATCTCAGGTATCTTACAGTGACAGAAATCTGACTAACACAGTATTTGCACTACCTTTGAGTATGTCTCCTTTCCTTAAGGGTTAGAATAATATGGCAGACACACCATTATGAAAGAGTCCACTTTAGAACAGTCATGGACTGGGGAAGATAAAAGCAATTTAGTTGTCACCAAGTAATACTGGTTAAATAGAATAGACAGCTTTAGAAAATCTAGGAATACAGTAAATACTGTATGGAAAATATTTGGCCTTGGTACTATATGCATATATATATATGTGAGTTATGTACATTCATGTATATACACATATACACAGGTATACACACATACGGATATCTGTATAATAAGCTACGATATAAAATTATCTTCTTTTATGGTTAAAATACTTGAAAAGCACTGGGATCTTGTTTTGGTTTCTAATAATCTGGATGTATTCACAGTTTATAATTCATAAGCTCAGATCCTTTGTTATCACTGAAAAAAAAAATTGCAGGATGACTAGGCAACTCTGGGTAAGGAAATCTGTGCCATGAAAATGCAGTGTAAGTATTTCAGTCAAGAGGATTATATATTTATTTCTTGATGTCCTACTTGCTTACAGCAGCAGTAAGAATAGGCAGTCAATTAAAAAGTGTAGATTTGATTTCACAAAGTAATACAGTAACAGATAAAACACCACCTTGATAACTTGCAAAATCCTGATCTTAACAACTATTCACAGAAAACCTTTTATGTTGCCTTAACAAGTCTTTTAAAAAATATCATTTTAGTATTTTTTTAATGGAAAGGTCAATACTTGCTGGACCAATGATATATTCCAGAATAATGTCTCAAGATACTAAATTTTGCCAGGTTTTAACAGGATAGAGAAATATGGGCTGGAAGATAGTATAGTTAAGTGAATATGTAACCAGTTGAATAAATAACAAAGCATTAAATGTAATGGAATTAATGTCAACCTGAAATGGAATAAAGCCAACCTAAAAGAAAACTCCAGCAAAATGCCAGCAAGTTCTTCTTTAGTATCTGGCCTGGTTAATGGTTTGGATACTGAATTCTTTAAAAATATGAATAGAATATCTAACAATTTGTGGATGCCATCTATCTGTGTAAACCACAAAATGCTTATGAGGATAACATGCATAAAATAAGGACCCAAATGGATTATAATAGTTCATTAAATAATAAGCCAAAACTAACAAAAAATTATAACAGTGAACAATGTAAAGTCCTGTACTTGGATCCAAAAAGTACAGCATGGGAAAAATATGGCTTAACATACACATTTTTTTTCCTTTGGGTTTTTAATCAGAATTTGTTAGTGATACAGAAAAAAACAGTTTTATTTGTTATATTTCTACATGTGTATAACACACTTTCATTATCTCCTGTTTAACACATCATTATCTCCTGTTTTTCCTCCCCCCAAACCCTTTTCTCTTCCCTGATAGTTTCCCTTGTAGTTTCTTGTAATTTATCTTTTTTCTTTAATTTTTTTAGATTTCACCTATGAGAGAAAACACACGATATTTGGTTTTATTAGTCTGAATTTTTAGTTTAACATAATGGTTGCAACTTCTATCCATTTTCCTGAAAATTTCATAGTTTCATTCTTGTTTATGGTTGAATAATATCCCATGGTGTATATAGGCCACATTTTCTTTAACCATTCATCTGATGATGTGCAACTACACTGTGGCCATAATTTAGCTATTTATAATTGAGCTGCAATTGTTACATAAGTATCACTACAGTATGCTGACTTTATTTCTTTAGGGAATGTTCTGAGGAATGGCATATTTTGAAGAAATGTACCCTGTTTAGGTTTTTCAGGAATTTCCATACCGATTTCCATAGTGGCTATACTAGTTTGATTTCTCACCGACAGTGTAGAAAAGCCCCCCCATGCATACTTACCAGTGTTTATGTGTTTATTTTTGTACTCTTGATAGCCATTTAACTGGGGCACAATGAGATCTCAATGTGACTTTAATTTGCATTTCCAAGATTACTAAAGATGTTTAATATTTCATATCCTTATTGGCCATTTGCACTTCTTTTTCTTTAAGTTGTCTATTCCATTCATTTATCTTTTTATTTCTTTTTTTGGTGTTGTTTTACTCCTTTTTATATTCTAGATATTAATCCCCTGTCAGAAGAGTAATTGGCAAAGACTCACTCCCACTCTTTAGAATATCTCTTCCTTCTATTGCTTGTTACATTTGCTGTAAAGAAGCTTTTCAAATTGAAGTACAGTATTCCCATTGGTTGATTGCTGCTATTATCTCTTGTGCTATTGAAGTCCTATTCAGGAAGTGTTTGCTTGTGCCTAAGCCTTCAAATATTTCCCCAGTAAATATTTTTACCAGTTTCAAAATTTTATAGTATAAATTTAATAAACTTTAATTAATTATACAAAACTAATATTATGTCTCTGATGCCTGACAGGTTAAAACAAAAATTAGTCTTAATATTTTCAAAATACCTGTACAGCTTTTCCACAGATAGTAAAGAAACAAAAAATTTACAGATTGTGTCAAGATAAAGATCTTAGTGTTGAATAAATGGAACATGAATTCTCAAAGACAGATTGATATGCTGGGAAGAAATTATACTTAACAGTGACCATACAAATGTTCTATTCATTTCGTAGCTGGCACCAGCCCAATTAGCCCAAATTCTACCCATTTTTACAAACTGCATTTTTATTGTAAAGAAAAAATCTCCTTAGGACCATTCTTAATAAGGTAGTAGCCTTTAGATTATCCAATCATTAGGACAAAACAAACAAAATACAAATCACCAAAATACTGGATTATCAAATATCACTGATGTTTCATCGTTTTTTTTCCACAAAGTCCCCTGAACAGGACTTTTCTTGTAAATTCTCTTTTGCCAGGTCACTTTCCAAAACAGAAGGTATAACAAACCATCCCAAAATAAAATGAAAAGTTCAACTAATTATGTCATTGATGTTATTAACCATTGTGATATTTCTAATCAAATGAAAAGTTCAACTAGTCATGTCACCAATGATACTAACCATTGTGATATTTATAATCATTTTTATTACTTTTCTGGGTGGCATTTATGCACCATGGAGCACTGCTCTGCTATAAAGGATAAACTTGAGTTATTTGTATGAAAATGGATGAACCTAAAGACCATAATGATAAGTGAAGTAAATCAGACACACAAGCTTAAAAATCTCATGGTTTCTCTTACATAGAAAATACTTGATATATAAATAGATATAAAATATATATAAATATATATAAATATATATAAATATATATATAAAAACTTGATATATAAATAAAGTATGAAATAAAGACGGATAACAGGAAAAAACGAGAGAGGGAGGAAAAGTGTTATTGTAACCCAGCCCAGCATGGACAATGTATCTAAATGTGTACCTTGACTTAATACAATTATCTTATGTGTTTTATATGTTTTTGGCCTAATAGTCTGTTTTGCAATCTGTATATATGATAATCAACTTTATAAGTTCTTATAAATGAAAGAATATGATGCTGGAAAAGTAAAAGGGGTGGAGGGAAATGGAAAAAATAAGAATTGAGATGTGTGTTATGTACATGTACCAGTTTCCTACAATGGACATAATCATTATGTGCTGCAAGTAAGTACTAATAAAAATAAAAAAAATATTGACTACATAGACTGTAGGTATCATGGTTTGGCAATAACAAAGCATAGCAAAACGTCATGGAACATAGATACTTAAAACAAGTAGTCAAACTATAAATTTTATCCAGATGAATGTACGAATTTATAGATCCAATAATGTTTTTCTTAGGAATGATGTGTTTAATGCACTTTAAAGCCATAGATATAAATGTCAAATGATAATGGAAAAATGGTAGCAATAAGTGGACAAGAATACTCAATCTTGGTAATCTTATGGGTCTTTATATTTAAGTAATTTTTAAAAAATTGGTAATAAAAAGCATAATCCTACAGCATCTTGTGCTGTCCCTCATGCTATAGAGAATAATCATATTTTCAAGTTTCTTTTGCCATGTAACATAACAAATTCACATATTCCAGTTATTAGAACGTAGACATCTTCAAGGACCAGTACTCTGCCTGTGACACCTTCAAATAATCACATGGAAGAACTTAGAAATTGATCCTTCCACAATGGAGACTTGAGACAAGGTTCTACTACTAGGTGACAACTTGACAGTAGCTTTGAGAAAGACCTTGAAACAGCGAGGACTTAGCTAAGCCATACTCGGATTTCTGAATCACAGAAGCTATAAAATAATAAATGTGCATTGCTTTAAACTGCTAAATTTTGAGTAATTTGTTACACAGCCATAGAAACTAATATAGTACTTAAAACTAAATCAGTATTTTTATTTGTGCATTTTCCCTAGGTTTTATTTTTACATCCATTTAATTAGAAACAAATGTACTCCATTGATTTCAAGTTGTGGAAATTACAGGTTGCATTTAAATTATCCAAACCAATGGCTAAAATGATGAATTATGATAGTGTTCATAATGAGAATTTCCAATTTGCTACACTCACACAGTAGTCTTATCATATCAAAAATAAAAATTTCTCTTCCTTTAGCTACAGACTGATCCTCAGAAAATGATTACCATATAGGAAGATGATCCGTCCGAAGAAAAAGCATGCTAGTCCAGCTAAACCACAATGCTTGTAATTATAAAGAAATTGTTGTGCATTTAACTGAAATTTTAGCTACTGGAATCAAATTAATGTGTTGTTAGTTCTATTTTCTCTTCCATAGAAATTAAGGATGCTTTCGTTTTCTGTGAGTCACGGAACACCAAGAGATGAAATTACTATAATAAATGAATCCCTGATTTATCTTTCAATGTTTTTGGTGTAGTCAATGAGTAACATATACAGCAATTGATCTGTAGCTGACTCACTTAATTTGTTAAACCGCAGACATAAGTGAAGACAATTTCCCTAGATAGAACTATCTTAGTCACTTTCACTTGCTGGCACACAATACCCAACACCCACAACTTCAAGTAGGAGAAGTTTATTTGGCTCATAGTTTCCAGAGTTTCATTCTAAAATTGGCTGGCTCCAAGGCAGAAAGGCGTGGTGGAAAGGCAGGAAGAAGGAAAGCTGTTCATTCCATGGCAGCCAGGAAATGGAGAGTAAAAAAGAAGAGCCAGAGACAAGAAAACTCCCTTCCAGGCCACACCCCCAGTGACCTAGTCTAACCAGGTCTCACTTCCTAGAAGTACATTTAGCTACTGAACCCAACAATAGATGAGTCCACTGCTGAGTATAGTGCCCCCGTGATCCAGTCAGCCCTTAAACACATGAGGCTGTGGGGACATTTTAGGTCTAAAGCCCAAGAAGAACTGAATTGAAGCCTCCTAAGGTACTGGGATTACAGGCGTGTGCTACTGCATCTGGCTTGAAATAAGCTTGTATTACTTCATTTAGTACCTCCAGCACCCACATATAGTAAGTATTATCATTTCTCATTTATAGAAGAGGAAACTCATTCAGAAGCAATAAGCAGTTTGCACAATATCATTCAGCTAATAATTACTAGTGCTAGGATTCAAATCCTGCTTACCCTCTAGCTGGACAAGAGTCCCAGGAGCTTTGGTAGTCTTAATTGTCCTAAAATTCAGGTGTCTGAGTAAAAAAGCACATTTAGCAGTGTTATTCATTGAATTTCCCACTCCACCCCTCAATTCACAAGTACTTTTGAATGTGACTTGTTTGGAACAGGGTGATGGCTGATATAAGTAGTGAAGGAGCAGTCATTAAAGAAGGCCCTAGGCCAGTGTTACTGCTATCGTTACAGAAAAGGGAAATTCGGACATAGAGACAGAGACACATACAGTGGGGAAATTATATGAACAGACACAGCATAGGGGAAAAATAGCCACCGACAAGCCAAGGAGAGAGACCTGGAATGAGTCCTTCCTTCACAATGTTCAAAAAGAACCAACCTTCCTAAATACCTTGACTTTGCATCCCCAGCCTCCAAAAGAGTGGCTCTAAGTTTTCATTGTTCGCGTCCCCCAGGCCCTGGTACACCGTTAGGGCGGCCTTAGCAAACTAATACAGGAGAATTACTATTTATAGCTGTTAACCAAAACCTGAAAGTTCTTCTGAGAAGACCCTATCTGGCCATTGACTGTTGGAACTACACTATTTTCCAGTGATTTTTTAAAGTTTTATTCCAAGTAGCTTTTTTTGCTTATTTCAAGTAAGCAGATGATTATGGAGTCAGCAGATCAATGTGGTCAAATCCCATGAATAGTTCCTTATACGAACAGATAGGTACAAACTAGAAAATTAGTTCTTCCAACGAAAAGATAAATATTACCCCAGGGAACACCAAATACAGTCATGGTCTGCAAAAAGATTTACTTTTTCCTTTTTTGTAAACTCATTATAGGAAAACTGTATAAGGCTATGCAAATTATATCAGAACTTTATCTCATTAATTCCAATTATTAAACTCCATTCCACCTCAACTACTCAATCCTAAGATTCGCCTCCCTTTTTCTGAGAAAAGACAATTTAGTAAGGACATGAACTTTCCACTTTGTACCTTTACTACCTAAAAATTAGGTAGTAGCCAAGCTCATCCTCACTTTCTTTTCTCTGGTCTCAGAAAAAGCACTTAGCGTCTTTGTGTTAAAGGAAACCCTTTCTTTCTGTTCTTTTCATAGTTCTCATCTTCGTGGAGACCTGGTTCCATCTTTGCTCTTCACTACCCACCTCTTCCCCTCTAATGACTCGTTCCCCTCAGCTTGTAGATTCAAGAATTTCATGACCTAAAAGAAAACTCCTTTGATCCCGGGTTTCCCTCTGCCCACATTTACCTCATCTTTTCAACCAAACTTGTTGAAAAATAAGCCATACTTATTTTGTCTAATTTTATGTCTTCTACTCACCTCTCAGTGTACTGAGTTCTGGTTCTTATACCCCTACTCAACTGGAACTTTTCTAGGGCCTTAAATATCTCATGAAACAGAACAGATATACTCATTCCAGTAATTTATTGGACATTTGCTGAAGTTGACTGTATCAATCACTATGTCCTCCAGAAAATTTTCTATTGTGTTGTTCAGTATGAAGTAGGTATTTTCATATCCCACTGGTGGAAATAGAGATGACAAACTGGAAAACAACCCACATGCCTATTAATAGTGGTTTAGTTAAATACATGTGGAACATTCAGAGAAGCAGTCATTAGAAACTATGTGCAATGAGAACAACACAATGCAGGCTGCTGCTAGGCAGAGTAGAATACCACACACAAAGGGCTGAAACCTTTGGTCAAAGTGAAGAGTTCAGAGACATCTCTCCTACCTCGGACACTGAGTTCTCTGCTTTCGTTTCCTCTGAGTGCTTCATTTAGACATTTGCCTGAAAACATAATGCGACCCACACCCTATTCTCTCAGAAAGATGACCATCCCTCTGCTCCACCTTCCCTCTCTCTTCTATCTCTCCACCTGTCTCTTCATTCCTGCTTATTGTGATCTCAGGACAGACTACCTTCCTGGTCTACTGCACTCACCTTCCCCACTGTCAGTGCAAATTTTTGAACATGTTTCCTACTGTGATAGGGTGTTGAATTTGCTCCTTTCATCTGAGGAAGCAGGAGCCTCTCCAAGTTAGATTTTTGCCAGGATGAGAACGCAGGTCAGGTTTTCAGCAAAATAGTAATGGAGAAAAAGGTATAAAATCTGGACATGGGTGAGACAAGATCCACTAGAGCATCTGCCAAAGTAAATAAAGTTTCCCAGGTGAGAAACGCCTTGGTCTCTGGTTAGAAAACCAAGTATTAGGCCATCTTCCTGGTAAAAGAATTATCCTATGAAAAGTGCAGTGTAAGCATTCATGTCCAGTAATTTCCATTCATTTCCTGTTAGGGCAGGTTGTTGGTGTCTCAGGTTGGAATCCAACTTGCCTGAGGGAATCTTAAAACATCATATTCTTGAATAATATTTAAGGAACACATAGAGTAATATAGGATTACAATATAGTAATTAAAAATTAAGCCACACATATAAAGTCTCAGTCACTCAAGCTCTAGAACTCTGATGGACATTGTGCTTATAATTAACCATATTATACTGGACATTTAAAAAGTCTGTCAAGGGCTGGGGATTTAGCTAAGAGGTTAGAGTGCCTGCCTCACAAGCACAAGTCCCTGAGGTCGATCCTTGGCACCAAAACAAAACAAAACAAAACAATCTAAGAAAACTAAAAAATATGTTGAAATGATAGAACTCAGGGCATAGGTTTTTTTACTACAGTGAAAAGTTAAGGCCATGAAGCATTATGTACCACTCCACACAAAGGATGCTTTAAAAATCTATCAGACACTTCTGTATGTGTAGATATATGGAATTAAGTGCATGAAAAATATAAACAGTGGAACCTCTGGTGCTGAGATAAACGTTGAATTTTTTTCTGTGTTTTCTATTTTTTCTCAAGTGGAATTAAGCTACATTTACAATCAATGTTGAGCTCAGAAGTAATTACACATGAAAGTTACATATTTCCATGTTTCTCTCTTACAGTTCTAAAGTCAAAGAGGACTAGCCCTATCAGAAGACAGAGCTTTAATTCCAATCTAGGAGCAGACACTTCCTTCATTTAAAGCATGGATTATCCAATAAATATTTTTTAAAACTGCTTGCACCATTTCGATCCCCTAATCGCATCCAGTCCCCTGGTCTTTCTCAGGCATGGTTCTCTCACCCATCAGAGCTGTCAAAGCATGCTTAGCTCTTTGTTCTTGGCCCTTCTGCCACCGAGGATACCACCTCCTATTGCATACCGGCAAAGCTTTTTCTATAGCCCACACCTGCTGACACGAAGCTGCAGATACCCCACAGGAAATGGTCTAATTCTAGAGGCTTCTTTCGATTATAGTTTCCATAGTGGGGGAATGGTAATGAGAAATGGTGTATTAAGGCTAAAAAAGAAGTGAATTTGAAAACAATGCTGCTGCTGCCTAAACTTTGGCAGGTGGTGTGATGAAGTGAAAGAATGGGTGAGGAGGTGAGTGAAAGAGAGTATTTTTGTGATCCTTCACTTTCGTAACACAGAATTTTTTTCTTCTTTTGCTCTGAAGCCCTTAGGGCCTCCAACTGACCTCTTCTCTCCATCCCTTTACTCACTGAGTCAGAGAAATATTGGTATCCCTACTCCATCATCATCACTTTTACAGGGAGCTGTAGGCCAGCAGTACCAGGCCTGCCCCTACCATCCACTACTGGCAGAAGCTGCGGTCCCACTCGATACCTTCTCTTCCTCCTCCACCACCATTTCTACTCTTCCTCCTCTATTGTATGATTACTATATTTAGACCCCACAGAAAAAAATATCTGCAAATACTCCTATCTTCAAATATACAGGGTCTATTAGGGTATATGTAATACCTGTGTCTTCCTGCTTCCTCCACAAAAGAGTTATTGTTTGTTTCCCTTGACATCCCCTTTCTTCTCTTGTATTTTTGTCCCAGGTAACCAAGGAACTTACTGTTTGTTAGTCACATTTCTGAGAAAAGTTTCTGTTCCAATAGACAAGATCATTTTTGTTGCTTATTCCCCCATTTCACCATACTTATTCTAAGATATCTGGATCTTTGTTCCTCCCCCACTCATCTCAGGAAAAGTTTATGCGGTCAGTTTGTATTCGGTTTTCTGTAATCCTGAACATCTTGAGAGAATCATGCTGAGAGAGGAGTGATTTACAGTACAAAGAGAAAGGATGTACAGATGCCTGCTCATGCTGCTTAAAAAAGCTTTAATCCCTGCCAGGAGAAGGAAGGGCCCCAGAGGGGAATGGCTGCATGGTGTGCACACAGAGGCTTGAGCCTAGGCATCAGGGGTTCCAGTACTGGCAAACACTACCATCCCCACTTGTCCAGGAACAGCCGAGATAGCCACCTTCAAAGTGCTATGTGGGTTTGTGCAGTGAGAGTACCAGCAATAATGGCGGTGGAGTAAAAATCTCATGTATACCCCTTCAATTCTTGTGGAACTTCTGGGAAAAGGGCTCCTTCAACAGTGAATGAGATTAAACTTTCCTTCGCCTCATTGTGATGAAGGGAAGATGAAGATTTCAGCTGCCACCCCTGGGCGAACCTACCCTGAGATACAACCCACACAGAAGAAACAACAAGAACGTATACACTCTTTATTACTAGCAGGATCAGAAAAACCCCTGACAAAGTTTGACCTTGGTGAAGAGAGAAGGACCTCCTGGGAAACTCGGGGTGGGGGGGCATTTTTTGTTCAGATTGGAGGCAGATCTAACCTCCTGATCTCCACCCAGGCTCCCTCCTGACCTTGCAGCAGCTGCCCTAGGGGTACGGAGAGCCTTCAGGTAACACACCCAGTGGAAGGGAAGGGGCCCAGGGCCATTCTCAAGAGTGCTCCCCTCAGTCCAGTTCTATCCAGTTAGTCTTCACAAGAGAAGCACCACCCATGTATAAAACAATGGCCCTGGTGTGTGTCTTTGGAATCCATTTTGTTCTTCATGCATTGTTGACTGGAAAGGGACTCGGGACAGGGGCAGCTTAGTGCTGAGGGCAAGAATGGACAGCCAGCCCTCCCCCATTCACCGTCTTGGCTCAGGACAACCCAGTGGTCTCTAAGGCAGGCTGTTGTGCAGTCACAAAAACAGCCGTGACTCTCAAGAGGGGAAATCAGTAGATGATCGGAAAAGCTCTGCTTGTGTGCCTACGATTTAATGAAGCTCCTTTCCTGATTTTGACACTGCTCTTTTATCTCACTTGTGACCAAGGCAACCCAGGGTGGCAAGCAGTTTGGTCACTCAAGTCTATCCCTGAATGTCTCTTTCGCATTGCTCCCAGAACTGCAAAAATTGATCCGGATGTTATTTCAAATTATTTTATTAAGGCACACTACATGCAAGGCAAAGACAACATTCTTGATATAATATGAATCCCAAATTATGCCCTTTCCTATTATCTAACCAAATTCACCAAAAGACTATGTATGCACTAGATAACACTATATAATTTCAACTCCCAACACTAAGTGATCAGTAATTATCTAATAAATTAAATGCAATCAAATTTGCTTTCAAATTTACTTTCATATATAGAATATAACACTAAAACTATCCCCAAACTCTTCCAAGTGAATACCTTGTCCCAACAGAGAAAGTAAATGCTAACGAAACTATTTTGTTTTGCACAGTCTCCTAATGAGTGCCAAAGCATCTCTCCCTCCGTGTCTGACTTCTCACTCTTCTTGCCCCCACGCCGCGAGGCTCCCTCTGAAGTCTGGTCTACCGTAATCGAGGTGTTGCATCTCTTCACTCTGGGGAGAGCTCCCAAGGAGACAGGTTCAGCTTCTTCAGCAACAAGGAAGTTCAGTGGGAATGAGACACAAAAACAGGACCTATGAAACTTAAAATCCAAAAAGAGGCAAACATGAACACTGCTGTAGTTTCCAAAGGAACGATAGCATTTTCCAAGTAAACATGTCATTCCCAAAATTCACATACCTTGTAACTCTAAAATAACATGCTGCTACCAGTCAGGAAAAAGAAGTTAAGACAAAAACTGAAAAATATGGACGAAAACAGGTTTCATGACTTCAGCTTCTCCAGCAGATCAACCAATCAGTAACAGCCACTGAGAATCCACCACCTGCAAAATTTACATGCAGTTAGGGGAAGTCATTGATTAACAGTGAGTATGATACTCAATAATCTCCCTTTGTTCAAGCAAATGAACAGAATAAATATATACATATGTATCTATTTGTATGTATGGTTTTCCATAGTGATACAAAATGGTTAATTTCAGCAACAGGGCAATAGATTGTTTTATTTCTTCTGTAATAGTTTTGGTTTCAAATTTTCTGTGAAGTAACTCTTTATTTAATTATTTATTTACTTATTTATTTATTTTTAGCAAGAACATGTATTGGTGTATTGTGTACATAATGGTCACATTCACCATGGTTATTTTGTACCTGTCCCTGCTGTATCTTGATTTCCCCCCTCTTCCCCACCCCTCCCTTCTGCTCCACCCTTCCCTGTTTACAGCAGGTTTTTTTATATTTTCCCATTTTTTCCCTTTCCTTTCTTTCCTTTTCCCCTTCTTTCTTCTCCCCCTTTCTAGTTCCCCTCTCTTTTCAATATTATCTTCATTTTACATAATATCTATTACACCTCTCTTTAATCAGAAGGAGGTCTTAGAAAACTGGTTTCTTTGTGTAGTGCTTCCATTCTTACTTACCTTCCTGAAGTCAGTGAGTTTGTCTGGAGTCAACACCTCCACTTTCAACTGGCTTACGGCTCTTCTTGCATTTGCGGCAGGCCTTCTGACATCCAGGATTCACACCTTCACACTGTAAGCAGACCCAACTCACTGGACTGTAGCGTAAGGCAGCCTTCTCCTGTGGCTGAGCCTGTGAGGCTTTTTTTCCTCTTGGTCGCTTGGCCTTCCAGACCCGAGGCTGCTGTTTCTTGGGGCTTTGTATCACACCCTGGATCCCACCATCCTCCAGAGGAGCCATCCCCTGGGGCACCACCATCTCCTTCTTCTGGCTGTGAGGGCTGCTGTCCCCCAGGAGAGCTGTCCCCTGGGGCATCACCAACTCTTCCTTCTGGCTGTGGCTGCTGCTGTACCCCAAGGTGTCTGTCTCCTGGGGTCTCTCTGAATCCTCTTCCTTGCTGTGGCCACTGCTGTTCCCCAGGGAAGTCATTCCCTTGGGATAATCAGAATCTTCATTTTGCCTGTGGCTGCTGGGGTCACCCAGAGGAGATGTCCCCCGGGGCACCACCACTTCTTCCTTCTGACTGTAGCTGCTGTTGTCCCCCAAGGCATCTGTCTCCTGGGGCCTCTCTGAAACTTGCTCCTTAAGGTGGTTACTGCTGTCCCCCAGGAAAGGCATTTCCTGGAGACATGCAGGATCATTCTCTGGACTGTAGTTTCTGCTGTCTCTCGGATGACATTCATCCTGGAGGTTCTCAGGATATTTATCCTGGAAGTGGCAACTCTGTTCCCACCGAGGAGTCACCTCCTGGGATCCCACTGCAGCCGCTGAGCCAGGAGGATAGATCTCTGCAGGAGGCATGTGGGGTACACCTGCTGCCATATCTACTGCTGTTGTTGATGCCTCTCCTGATTCCATTACGAATAAGGATGGCAGAGGTGTGGAGTATGGGCACCTCACTGGAAATGGCCCACGGAATGGGAAATGTGGCACCGGCATTTGCACTGGGGGTGATACTGGCTGGGCCCAAGGACTTGAGGGTCCTTGCCCATAAAGCCAAGCTGCTGGGTCTGGCATCTGGGTCCCCAAATGCGGTGTGCTCTGAGCCCTGTAGGGAATCGCCTCTATTCGCTCCTGTGCATCCGGAAACCACACTGGAGCCCCATGTTGTTCGGTCCCTGGACCAGGTACACCTTCCTGGGGCAGTGAATAAGCCTGTAACAACCTTTCAGCCTGGAGCAGCTTCCCGCGAAACATTTCGAGATCACTGAACGCCCTCTGCAGGGAAGCCCTCATCAAGTGCAACTGTGCTGCGGCCTGGTCTCTATCCTCACACATCCTCTGCATCTCAGAAGCCAGAGCCCAGCAAGCCGCCTCACGCTCCTCCATCTCCTGTATCCGCTGGAGCAGCTGTGCCTGCTGCTCCTGCTGCCTGGCGACCACTCGCACCCCCAGGGCCAGCGCGCTCCAGGTACAGGCCCTCTTGAGGGCTTGTGGCACCTGCCGGTCGGCCAGCATTATACGAAGGCCGTCCTCAACCTCGTTCCAGGACTGCAAGCGGAAAGCCAAGTAGAAGTCTGGCCCACCACCATTACTACGGATTTCACTGTTAATGAACTGGATCACATCAATATGGCGGAAGCCGCTGGTGGGGTCCCCCGGTTCGACGGCCATAGCTGCCGGCCTAGTCAACCGACCACCTCACGAAGCGCCGCTACTGATAAAGACGGCAGGCGTCAAATTGGTCTCCCCTCACCTCCCCACACAGTCTTACTGTAGTTCGTGTCCATTCATGGCCTCTTGGGAGGTTTCCTTCCTTCTTCAAGCCCCTGTTCTCCTCACAAAGAAGAAAGCCGATCCTCTCACCAGAGCAGCTACCTCTGGCACCAGCGTTATACGTCACAGAGAGACGCTGTACGTTACCCCGCAAGGGCTGCTGGGACCAGCCTTTCTCCGCGCAGCGCCACCTACAGGGGAAAGAGGCAGTGCGGCTGGCGTGGGGGCTGCCCAAAATTTGAATTGCAAGGAATGAAAGAAGGTTCTTTGAAAACTATAATCTACTAGGTGGGATGAGACCTTCAGCCACACACACTTACCCTCCTAATCTGCAAGGGAAAGGGAATAAAAGGCGATTGGAGAATGTCTGGGCAAGGGAGGAGCAGAGAAGCAAAGAGAAGAAATCAGAACTGAGGAAGGGTGCGTTAGTGGAAAATGGAACTGCAAGGTTTTCAATTCAAGAAGGTGAGTAAGGTGCAAGTTGGGGGTTCTGTCAATCCTCAAGAGCTGAGTGTGGTGGCTCATGCCTGTAATCCCAGCACTTGGGAGGCTGAGGCAGGAAGATCGCCGTGAATCCCAGGCTAGTCTAGCCTACGTAGTGAGTTCAAGGCCAGCCTGAACTTCATAGCTAAACCTCATCTTGATCGATAAATAAATAAATAAATGTAAAAATGTAAATAATAAAAAAAAAACCCTCAGGAGAATAGAAGAGGGATAGAGAGGTAATGAGAGAAATTTGAGAGTAAAATCTGGGCTTGTGTTGCTGGTGAGAGGAAGAGGTCTGAAAAGTAGGGGGAGCAAGGCTCACTGTGCACAAATGAAGTAAGAACCCAGCAGTTCTTACAAGATCACAAGGCCCAAAGCATGGCTGAAACCACCAGAAAAGCACCACTGCAATCATTAAGTGGCTAAGTAGAAAAGGGAAGCCAAAGCAAGAAGATGTTCTCAGAAGATAGGGAGCTGTTAAGGACAGGAGGCCACAACAAAGTCGCATGCCCTAGTTCAGTGATAAAGAGGGAAAAAAAATCTCAGATCTCCGCATTGTGTGCGGGAATTCTCTGGTGGATGATGACATAATGTGCAGGAGACGTGAATCGTTAGAGAAGATGTTGGATATCATACTACTGAGGGCTTCTGCAGGCTACTGCAAGCTATGGGAAGGGTGTTTTACTATGGAGTGTGGGGGTGCTGCACTTTGCTCGACTCCTGCAGAGTTCCTACCTCATTCACTCTCAAAGGAAGAATTTTCTGGACTTTAAAACCAGTTGTCTTTAGTTTGGATCACAACTTCTCCCATTTCCTTAGAGGGCTAAATTTATTCATTATCTCTCCACTGATTTCTCTATTTCAATCTCTTTCCTTTACCTCTAACTCTTTTCCCAACATGGAATGAACATGTTAAAGTTTAGTCCATGATTTAAAACAGTCTTATTTACATTTTCTATACTTTAACTTCCAAGCAAAAAACTACAGAAAATAATTCTAGAGCATGAATATCACAAGTTTCTTCCAATTTGAACTGTCTGTAGCATTTAATCTTTTCGCAAATTGTTAAAATCAATGCTTCATTTTCTTCTGTGACATCAAACTGTTGATTTTCAATGAGTCAACCTGGATATTCCTGCTTAGTTCCTCTTTGCTGTCTACTCTTTACTCTCACTCACCTCTTGAATATTGCTCTCTGCCTTTGTTTTCTCTTCACCCTCCTCAAATATTAGGTATTCTCCTTTATTGTATTCTCCTTTATCGCAGTCTCCATCTACTCCTGTTCATAACTGCTGTCATTAATTTCTAAAGATGCCCAAAACTTTACATCCAGGATTCTGTTTCCCTCCAACTTCAGAGTAACGTAAGCAGTGGCCTTTTAGAAGCCTTATTCTTTGCAAGTCCTAAGATCATTGATACAGTACAATTGGACAAATTTTGTATCAACTTTCTTAACATTTCTGGGAATATACATCCACCCAAAGTTGTTGCGACAATGAAACAAAAACATACAGCAGTCCTTTCTAATCCCCTAGGGGATACAGTCTAAGACCCCCCAAGTGGATGCTTGTAACTGTGGGTCATGTGAAACACATACATACTATGGTTTTCCTATACACACAAATTTCTTTTCCTTTCACAATTTCACATATAGAAGATTAATTTCTTTCTGTAGATCTTAGCCAACTCAGCATACTATTTTTCTTTCTTTATTGAGAACTTTCACAT
Source organism: Hystrix cristata (assembly GCA_004026905.1). Taxonomy (NCBI): domain Eukaryota; kingdom Metazoa; phylum Chordata; class Mammalia; order Rodentia; family Hystricidae; genus Hystrix; species Hystrix cristata. Next base: position 196,242 of record PVJO010000253.1, read on the forward strand.
TTTTACATTAAAGGAAGGACTTTATGGTTTCTCTTTGTCATATATGAAGTATCAGCATCGCTACTTTTTCACTATAGAAACATTATTAAGGAAAATAAAGGTTATGTGATCACGACCAGAGCAGTACTGTGATAATCTGACAACTGAGATGGCTACTAATCGACTACAGGAAATCTACGGTATGGATATGGTAGGCAAAGGAATGATTCATTCTCTTGTTGAATGGAGTCAAACAGTGTGAGAATTTAACACACTACTCAGAATCAAGTGCAAATTAAAACTATATTGTGTTTATTTCTGGCCTTTCCCATTTAATATTTAATAGTTGGCCGTGGGTAACAAAGCACAGAAAGTAGAATCATAAATATGGGTGGACTACTAGATATGTTAGGTTATTCTCATTTTTATCATCAGCACTCTTGTAACTAATAAAGAAGCCACAGAGAAGGTGGGACTTAACCTCTAATTTGAACGACGGGTAGGATACAGATAAAAGTGAGGGGGAAAACAAACCTACAATTGATAAAAGTTGTTTTCCTGGTTTGTACCAATTAGCTGCTTGGTAAAGATCTATACGGGGTCAGCCTGTTCTGTCATACTCAGTTGAATTATATGGCTCAATTTGTAGGACAATTGCCTCCTGTGTTTTTGTTCCATTATGTTTTTAGAAACTGGCATCTGGTCCCCCACCTACCTGCCTCATACATTTCAGCTATTTCCATGGATGCTCTTTGCTAGAACTACAAATCTGATACCGCCAAGGAAGCACCATGTGTGTACCAGCATCTGTGATATTCCAGATTCTATATTTCCTTCTGACTACTGAAGGAATCATCTGCCCCTTATCAGAAAGAAAATGTATTCTGTGTATGAAAGAGAAACAGTGGAGTTGCTAAAGAATGGAATTAGGCCCACACTCAGGGCATACAGGAAAAAAATGAAAACACATATTGACAGGAAATATTTATAAGAGTGATTTCATATAATAAAAGAGTAATAATTTATTAGGTTAATAATGGAAAGATTCAAAGAAAATGGAAAATTCCGATATAACCCTGAAATATTAAACAAATTTAATGCATTTATCTGTCTATATAAGCAAACAGATAAAAGTTTTTCCTAAAAATAATACTTTTTCATATGTGAAATGGTTCAAATTGCCAAGTTTTGGATAAATATTATAAGAAGCAGCATTATTTTGCTGGACATCTATAAAAGCATTCAGATGTTAACAGAAGCAGATATATCTACTATGAACTTTTTTTCTAAATTGGTATAATCATCGTGGCACAGTAAGTGAAAGTAGAAATAATCTCATTTAAACTAAAATCAAAGTTGTACACTGATTATCTTTTATGTAGTTTATATATTCATATTATAAATAATAATGATGCTACTAAAAATTTTGTCTTCTGTGCTTTTTATATAATAATAAATACTAAAACTGTTTTAGAATTTACTGTGTACTAGGGCTGTGCACACTTTGTGTACATTATCTTATGTGATTACCACCACAACCATGTAAGATGCAGTATTATTTCTATTTTTGAAATAAGTAAATAGGGGTTTAAAAAGTTAAATAAATTTTACCAAGACCCACTGCCAGCATATAGGGAAGTCAAAATTACAACTAATATCTTGATTATTTTGAGTAAAAAAATCCACAATCCTGACATTTCACTCTACTGGGGATACGATCCATTTCCCCAGAACTCTGACTCTCAAATGGAAAAGAATTACATTACAGATGAAAGATAAAATACACTTAATTCAAAAGTAATAAGAACAAAAAAAAATTTTAAAAAAAGTAATAAGAACAAAACTTATGTATAACCTACCAGGTATCTTAAATGTATCTGAAGGTGAATCAAATAAACAGAAGTGATCAATTTAAAACAGAAAACAGAATCAAAGAGTACAAATTAAAACTGGTAAAACAAAGCTGCCCAACATGGTGGAGACTGACCAATGGATGAGACCATTCTATCCCTTTGATCACATTTATCCCATGAGCAAGGCATAGGGCCATAAATATTCCACAGAAAAAATACATGCAAACCATTCAACCAATTCCAGTTCTTTTTAATTACATGTTGAGTTTTGTCTCCTGATAATAACTGACTTCTGCTATAATTTATTAAGTAGAGAAGAAACTCCTCGATCATTGTTGAAGTGGTGCAGTGTACTTGAGAGTAAACTTGTAAACAAGGCAGCAGTCAGGTTTTATACATTGACCCCTTTCGAATTAAACTGTTTTAAACTAGTCCCCATAAAATTGTTGACATTTGAGTACTTGACCAAATTAGGCTTCTGACTTACAGAGCTGAGGAGCACATTTGGAATTATTCCACCCTTGATGTCATGACTCACAAAGCCACAAGTTAAACTCATTGATTAGGGCCCATCATGATGATCACTATAATTTCAAAAAGAGCCAGATGTACCAAGACATCTGTAACATTGCTCCTTGTGTGAAAGCTATACAAAATAGTTGAAATTACAAATCACATTTGCATTTCTTAAAAAGTTGAGTCACATTCTGTAGTATTTCAACATTCCATTGAAGCAACACAACTTCATGATGCTCTACTTCAAGTTGACCTCCTATATCTAATGAATATCAAACTTAATTTTAGAAGACTGTAATAGAATCTTATAGCTTTAGAGCTCCTTATTTTATTCACCATTGTTCATATTTGTAGTGGCAGGCTTACCGTGTTATGCCCCAGAACAGTTATTCTCTACTTTACCTCTTCTGTTGTTCTGTTGTCTTCCTTACAATATCCATTTTTAGAGAGCTAGAAATGTTGCATTATTCTGTTCAAACCGTGTTTTCATTTGACGTGAAAATTAGTATGCAGTCATACTGTTCCCCATCACTGTCTCTTTAGCTGTTTTAAAGCAAGGCAAATACACATTTGTGATATAGTATTAATACTATAATATATACTATAATACTAATTAATGCTATAATTAATACTACATTAAAATGATCCTATGGATATTATGATAAATGCATACAATAAATGCCATTTCTGTGTCTCTGTTTCTCAATTTGCCCATTCTCGAATAATGCCCATTTTCTCAATTTAACAATGCGCCAAGTCAATCTTTCATGAATTAACAAATACGAATCTTCAACTTATAAAATTATCTCAAAAGTTCGAGAGTTGTAGCCATACATGTTGGTACATACCTGTAATCCTAGTACTTAGGAGGCTGAGGCGGGAGGATCTCCATGAGCTCGATGCCAGGCTGGGCTACATAATGAGTTCAAGACCAGTCTGAATTACATAGTGAGAATCTGTCTTAAAAAACAAAACATACAAAGAATCAATGCTTGGGACCACATCCTATTAAAAAAAAATCACCAAAAGAGCAGGATGAAAACCCACATACTGTGAAACATTTTTGCCAGCTGTCCCTCAGACAAAGGTCTGACATCTAGAATATACAAAGAACTCAAAAACATCAAATCTCTCAAATTCAAAGAGCCATCTACAAATGGGCATCTGAAATGAATAAACATTTCTCAGATGAAGAAATACAAATGGCAAATAAATACATGAAAAAATGTGCAACATCACTAGTCATTCGAGAGATGCAAATCAAAAAAAACTTTAAGATTCCATCTCACTCCAGAAAGAACAGCGATTATGAAAAGATCAACCAATAACAAATGCTGGCAGGGCTGTGGGGAAAAAGGAACCCTCCTCCACTGTTGGTGGGAATGCAGACTAGTCCAGCCACTGTGGAAATCAATAAGGAGATTCCTCAAAAAACTATAACTAGATGTTCCATTTGACCCAGCTATTCCTCTACTGGGCATCTTCCCAGAAGAATTAAAATCATCATACCACAGGGATATATACACAGCCATGTTTATAGCAACACAATTTATAATAGCTAAGTCTTGGAAACAACCTAAATGCCCAGCAACTAATGAACGGCTAAAGAAGGTGTGGTTTTTCTACACACTGGAGTACTACTCATCCACAAAAAAAGGATAAACTAGAGACATTTGCAGGTAAATGGATATACCTTGAGGACATAATCTTAAGCGAAATAAATCAGACACTCATGAGTACATATTGAATTGTTTCTCTGATATGAGTAACCATAAGGGTAAATAAGGTCAGAGAAGTGTAATAGATATTTTATAAAATGAAGATAATATTGAAAAGAGAGGAGAACTAGAAAGGGGGAGGGGGAAAAGAAAGAAAGGAAAAAGGAAAGAAAGAGGAGAGGGAAAAATGGGAAAATATAAATAAACCTGCTGTAAATAGGGAAGGGGGGAACAAAAGGGGCGATTGGGGGAAAGCCAAGATACATCATGTACAGATACAAAATAGCCATGATGAATGTGAACATTATGTATACAATGTACCAATACATGTTCTGGGTAATAAATAAATAAATAAATAAATAAATAAATTTTTAAAAAAACCAAAAAAAAACAAAAACAGGGGCTGGGGATTTAGCACAGTGGTTAGAATGCTTGCCTAGCGAGCACAAGGCCCTGGGTTCGATCCCCAGCACGAAAACCAAAAGAGTTGAAGAGTTTTTTTTTTTTTTTTTTTTTCAATTCATACCATCATTCCAGTGCTCTTCCCCTGTTCTATGCAAAAGAGGAAAAAGAAGATCCTTCCATTTATCTTATTAGCCCCTTAGGTTCCTACTCAATCCTCAATTTCCTATATTCTAGAAACTATACCCCCTAGTGTAGCATAACTGGTTTTTGCTAAGGTCACAAACTGCTTTAGATTGTAAGATCAAAGGGAGTTTTTTCAACACTTACTATACTGGACTTCTCTATTACATTTGGTATTGACAATCACTTTCTGTTTCCTGAAATTCTTCACTTTACCCACCAGAACATCAAACTTCTCCAGTTAATGCAGAGTAACTCCATCTATTGTTTTCTATTTTATTGTAAAGTCTTGATTTTGCATTTGCTTAATAAATATTAATGTTTGACAAAGTGCGTGTTGTTTCTCTTCTCAATTTACATCTGTCCCCAGGTGATAAAATTTATGCTTAAATTCTCAAATATTGCCTATACACTGATAACTCCTGCATCTGTATCTCTTACCTATGTCTCTCATTCAGGCTTCGGAAATACTAAAATGTGTGCTCAGTGTTCCCAAATGTCTGACAGAAAATTTGATGCCACGAACTGAACTCATCATTAAATCCATATCACATCCTCTCCTCTTCATGCAATAGTTGTTAACTATTGCCATAATCTGCTCAGTCATCAAAACTGTGTAGGAAACTAGAAATTCCAAAGAAAACTAGAATCTTCTCTTACTTTCCCTCATTCTATATCCAATTAGTCATTATGTCTACCTTAATGTTATTTTGGTCGCTTGCCACTTTACATTTACACTACCACATCTGAAAAACCCATCATCATTTGCTTATACTAGTTCAGTAGCTTCAAGACTCTTCTTCCAACCTCTTCTATGCCCACCTTCAAATTTATTATCCAAAAAGCTTCTAGATCAATCTATTTAAATTTTTTCACATAAGTGCAATGCTTAAAAATCACTCATTGTCTACATTTCCTACACGGTAATGCCCAAATTCTTTAATGTATTACTTGAACTCCTCCTGATTTTCCTTATTAGCATGTCCAATCATGTTTTTATTCATTCCCCTATCAAATACTCCAATCAAGCAGTGCTAAGCTGTTTACAGTCCCTTTCATATGCCTTATTATTTCTCATGTACTTGGCTTTGTTTGCATTGCTTTCTCTGCCTGGTTACCAACACTTTTCCCCTGGTAAGCTTCTAATCATACTTCAATATTAAGTATAGATGACATCTGACTTGGAGAGCACTCCCAGACATACCCATATATGGCTTTTTCCTACTGTTCTATCATCGACTCTATGTTGTCTTTGTATCTTCTACATTGTGCATAGTAATTTTACACAATGGATGTCTATTTAATGTAAATATATGAAATAGTAACCTCTAGTCATTAAAAAAGGAGATTTAATGAACGGCTCTACACACATTATTGTTTCTCCCATAATGTTTAACCATCAGTTTCCGTCTTCCCAGATTAAAGAAGCGTATTCTTTATAGTCTACTATTGAATAACTTGATCATCAAACATAATGGCTACTTGTGACTTTAGGTCTTGTCTGTTTCAAACACAATTTCTAGATATGTATGAAAATCTTTGCCTTACATACAAATAGGAGCCATGCATTTTATGTAGATTGTTATGCTAGTTTTTTGTTTTTTATTTATTTATTTTATTGGTATTGGTACACATTTGTATTACATTACAATTACATCTAGCATGGGGAGTTGGTATAGGTATGTGACATTTCTCATTTCCTTTTTTCTAACCCCATTCCCCTCCCTCCCACACCCTCCTGTATTTAATACATGTTTGTAATACATGATGATCACGTTCCTTGTAGAGACTTGGTGCATGTACACAGCACTTCACAAGCCCCTCTTTATAATTAATCTCCTTTATCTGCCCTTTCTTCACCTCCCTTCATCTTTCTGTTCCCTTCTCATATGTCAGAGATCCACTTCACTATTTCCTATAGTCTATGCTTTGTTTTGAACTTTACTTATATATTGGGGTTCTTATATAAGGCAAAACATGTGATTTTAATCTTCTTTGTCTGATTTACTTCATTTAACGTTGTGTTCTAAAGGTGCTTCCATTTTCCTAAAAATGACTCAGATTTTTCCTGCTTTGTGGCACAGAAATACTCGCTTGTGTATAAATATCACATTTTCTTTATCCATCCATCCATTGGTGGACATTTAGGTTGTTGTCAATATTTAACTATTATGAATTTTACTTCTATAAATATGGGAATGGATCTATCACTATAATATCATGTCTGTAATTCTTTCAGGAAGATATCTAGCAGGGGAGTAGGTGGGTCAAAGGAATTTCCATTTTTAGTTTTTTGAGGAATCTCCATACTGATTTGCTTACTGGTTATACCAGTTTACACTCCCATCATCAGTGAAGAAGGGTTCCTTTTACCCCACATCTTCAGCGTTTGTTACTGTTTAATTTCTTAAAAAAAAAATTTATTCTGAAGGGAGATGGAATCTCATTGTTGTTTTAATTCAAATTTCTTTAATGGCCAGCAATTTTGAACATTTCTCATATGTTTATTGGCCATTTTTACTTCTTAATCTGAGAAGTGTCTATCTATTTCGGACACTCATTTTTATTGGATCTCTAAATTTGGAGGATCTGATTTTTTTTACTTCTTTATATATTACAGGCATTAGTCTTTTGTCTGACAAGTACATAGCAATTTTTTTCCCATTCTGTGAGTTGTCTCTTCACTCTATTGATGGTTTCCTTTGCTCTGTAGAAGCTTTTTAACTTGATGTAATCTCATTTGTTGATTCTTGATATTATTTCTCGTGCAACTGGGCTTCTGTTTACAAAGTATTTGCCTAAACCTATGTTTTTAATAGTTTTATCTATTTTGACTTCCAGAATATTAGGTGTTTGTTTTGATATCTAGACCTTTTGTCCATTTTTATTTTAGTTTAGTATGTGGTGAGAGATATGGGTCTAGATCCAATCATTGGCAGGTGGATAGCCAGTTTTCCCAGCACCATTTGTTGGAGCGACTATACTTCCTACAGGAAAAAATGTTTGGTCCCTTTGTCAAAGATAAGATAATTGAGTGTGTCTGGACTTACTTCTGCATCTTCTGTCCTTTTCCAATGATCCACAGTTTTTTGTCTCTTTGTTTATTTTGTTTTGTTTTTGTCACTATCTTGCTGTTTTTATCACTGTACCTTCGTGGTGTAACTTAAGTCTGGAACCGTGATTCCTCTTGCCTTTCCCTTGTTGCCCAAAACTTTTTAGATATTCTAGTCCTGTTCCAGTTCGATATGAATATTAGAACTGTTTTCTTTATTTCTCTGAAAATGCTGTTGGTGTTTAGATTGCATGAAACCTGTATAACATGTTTTAAGTAGAGCCGCTTTGATTGTATTTGTTCTACCTCTCCAGGAACAGGGTATGTCTTTCCATTTTCTGATATCCTCTTTGATCTCTCTTATTTTTCTTTTTCAAAATACTGTAGATTTCATTGTAGAGGCCTTTTGCTTCTTTGATTAGGTTGATTCATAAGTATTTCATTTTATTCATTGCTTTTGTTAAAGGTATTGTTTCTCTACACATTCTCTTAGTGAGTTTATTATCGCTGTACAGGAACACTATTGACTTGAATTTTGACTTTGGCTACTGCTATCCTACTGAATGTGGTTATCCTACCAAATGTGGGGTCTTCTATGGTAGAGGATCATTTTGTCTGCAAATAATGGTAATTGGACTCTTTCCTTTCTTATAAATATTCTTTTTATTTTTTTCTCTTGTTGGATTGCTCTGGCTAATGTTTCAAGAACTATATTGAGCAAGAGTGGTCATAGCAGACATCTTCATCTTGTTCTTAATTTTAGAAGAAAAGTTTTCAGCTTGCCTCCATTGAATATGCTGTTGTCTATTGCTTTGTAATAGATGGCTTTTTATCAAATTGAAATAAAGACCTTCTGTATTTGTTTTCTTCATTTTTTTTTTAAATTATGAATGGGTGTTAGATTTCATCCTTGCATAGTACAGCTACAACTGGTCTGGTTCATTCCACTGTGGCATTGCTCTATGAGAAGTTTTTCCTTTAACTTTATCTTGCCAGCAGGGGCAAGCTACTTCCAGCTGACTGCTCAGAGAATGTGAAGAGGGTACCTTTTCTTCTCTTCTCTGTGTTGTATTTTGTTTCTTCTGTACTTTTTGCTGCTTTTTTAGTCAGATTTCTCCTGACACCCGGGGAGCAACTTCTCTCTTTGTTTCTTCTCCAAGTTGTTGTCTTCCAGAATCTGGATACCAAATCTTGAAGAGTTTGATTTGTTGTCACTCACCACCCCACCGCTGTTTTTCCAACTGTGCTCATTATTTTCTTGAATTTTGGACACAGCAACATGTTAAGTTGGTATCTTTAGGACAATCATGAACTCAACAAATATTTAATAAATTCTGTTATGTTTTAAGAGCTAATGATACAATATGGCGAAAAAAAATAATAACCCAAAACAAGGTCCTACTATTATGGCGTTTGCATCTTGTTTGGGGTTGGAAGAGTAGGCATAGGCAACCAACAAGGAAAAAGCAAAACATATGCATGGCAAGTGCTATGAAGAAATTAAATCCAATAGATAGAATAAAGAGTTCTGGATGCCCAGAAAAGGAAATTTAAACAAATTCACACATTCATTCTTCAGTTGCAAGTAGAAATCTAAGAACTCATTTAGATTATTTTCCTCAAATATATGTTGTAGCCCAATCTAAATCTCAGCCACCACTTTCATTTGTATTCACCATTAAAAACCAACATTCTTTAATCCATATGATATATCTTCGAATTTATTTGAATCAGAGCTATGGTAAAAGTAGTCCCATAGAGACTTTGTTTGAATTCATCTCTTCATATCAGAGAAAGTTAGAGTGACCTCACAGAGAATGACTTCACTATTCTCCTACCACCTTCAACTTAGAATGTCACTATGAAATAGACTATATTGTTTGTTAACCTTCCAACTTTGTAGATATATTATGAACCTATTTGTCAATTTTATACAACTTACAGATTTATGAAGCTCAGATTTCTTTCAGCGCTTATACCTGTGATACACACAAATTTGTACTTCTCCACCAAGAGAAGCACATGACTTACATCAGTCTCTTTAAAATTGCCTTCTTACTGTGCTCAAGAAATCTCTGGGGTTCTCACTTTGTTAGCACATATCCTAAAATTGAAATGATACACAGAAGATTAACATTATACAAGTTCATAAAGCATCTCATATTTTTCATCATCAGTACTATTATGTTGTTTCTTTGGGCTATTGAAAGACATATGAACTTTTAAAAATAATATTTAAATTATATGGTTAATATATGGTTGCTTCCATAGCTGCTAATATAACTAACTGAAAAAGACACAACAAAAACTGGATCAAATAGCTGCTAGATGATGCACAAAAGCCCATAAGAAGTGTAGGAGTTAAGGAAAGTTCAGAAGTTGACACCAAAGTTTAAAAATATTTATTCGCCAAAATCATAGCAGAAAAGCTTCCCAATCTAGGGAGTAAAATGAATAACCAGATACACGAGGCATTTAGAACCACTTAGTCATGACCAGAAATTTAACTTTCCACAGCATATTATAAGCAAAATAACAAAAATTTGTCACAAATAATACTAAAAGCCCTTAGAGAAAAGCATGAAGTAAAGTTGGAACACAAGCCTGTGAAGAAAACTGGAGATTTCTTACCCCAAATTTTAAAGGCAGGAGAACTTCAAAGTTTTTCAAGTGCCAAAAGAAAACAATTAGGCCCCCAGGCTACTCCATCCTGCAAAATTAACCTATGGAGAAATAAAAACTTTTCATGGCAAAGAGAATTTTAAGAAATTCATGTCTGCCAATCCAGCATTACAGATGAACCCAACAGCATACAAGAAAGTGACAATGAGGCCAACATCAGCAAAGAGCTCAAAGAAAAGAATATACCTAACTGGGAGAATACTTAAACAAAAGGAAAAAGTAATGACTTGCCCATAGAAACATAATTAAATGATGGAATACAGTAAATATTTTTCAACAGTAATATTCAATGCAAATAGTCTTAACTCTCCAATCAAAAGACTCAAAGTGGAAGATTGGATTTAAAAAATAATAAAGCCCAAGCATATTTTGCCTGCAAGAGATATATCTTATCCACAAAGAAACACATACTGAAAGTGAAAAGATGAAAAATAATACTGTATGCAACTGGATATTGAAAACAATCAAGAATAGCTACTCTAATTTCAGAAAACTTGACTTAAAGTAAAAACTTATTTGAAGAAAAAAGAAAGGTACTCTCTATTCCTGGATAGGCAAAATCAGTAGTGTCAAAATAGCCAAAAACATATATTGATTTAAGGCTATTCCAATCAAAATATGAACACCATTCTTCAAGTAACCAGATAATAAAATCCTAAAATTTAAATGGAATCAGAAATTATTCAGAATAGCCAAAAATCCTTACCAAGAAAAACAAAACAGAAGCCATTTACAATCCCAGATTTCAAGCTGTACCACAAAGCTACTGTAATTAAAACAGCATGGTACTGACACAAAAATAGACATGAAGACCAGTCAATAGAATAGAAGACACAGATACACCCTATACAACTTTAGCCATCAATCTTTCACAAAAGGTCTAAAATCAAATGCTAGAGAAAAGATAGTCTCTTTAACAAGTGGTGCTGGGAATACTAGTTATCTATGTTTAAAAGAATGAATGAGTCTAGCTTGAGATCTCTCATTCTGTGAGAGGTCAAATCAAATTAAAATGGAAAAAATTGAAATGGATCAAAGACCTTAGATATGAAAACAGAAAAGCCAAATCTGCTGGAAGACAAAATAGGTAAAACTTTGGGAAACAGGGATGGGCAGGACTTTTTGAACTGAGCTCCAATTGCATAAGAAATAATACCAAGATCAATAAAATGGGATTATATCAAGTTAAAATCTCCTGCATATCAATGGAAACAGTTCACAGAGTGAAGAGGCAACTACAGAATGAGCACACGTTTTTGCCAGCTACTCTTTGGACAGACAACTAATATCTGCAATATGTAAAGAACTGAAAGAAATCAAACACCCATAACAAAACATCTCTTCAAAAAATGGGCAATTTAAGTGAATACATACTTTTCAAAAGAAGGAATACAAATATTCAATAAGTACATGAAAAAAGGTCAGCATCTTTGGCCATTATAGAAATGCAAATCAAACCAACTTTGCAATTCCATCGTATTCCAGTAATACTGACTATCCTCAAGGACTCAGAAACAACAAATGCCGGCAAGGTTGGGTGGAGGAGAACCCTCCTACATTGTTGACAGGAAAGTAAATTAGTACAACTACTATAGAGAAGAGTATGGAGATTCCTCAAAAAATAAAAATAATAATTCTGTTTGACCCAGCCATACCTCCCCTGGGTAATTCCCTGAAAGAGTTAGCCATCATACTACAGTAACATATGCATAAGGATGTTAATAGCAGCACAATTCACAATAGCTAAATTATGGAAGTAGAGTATATGCCCCAAAATATGACATATATACACAAATATGACATATAACCAAAAAGGAATAGTACTCGGTCATGAAGAAGGATAAATTTGAGTCATTTGTATTTGAATGAATGCAACTTGAGAACATCATGCTAAGTGGAATAAATATAACACAGAAGGTTAAATATTACATGGTTTCTCTCAAATGAGAAACACCAAATATAAATAATTTCATGAACAAAATAAAGGAGAGATGGTAGGAAATAGTGGTACATGTTTGGAGATGGGAAATGAATTTGGGAAGAGGATAGCGAGTACGGTAGAAGAGAAGGAGAGTAAAAATGACCAAGATTAGGTATGCGTATAAAACAAATGTAATGATTATGTATCAGAAACATACACTAATAAAAATAAATTAAATATTTCCCTTGGAAGTAATAAGTATTTAATTTCTTTGCGAAAATATTATCTCAAAAAGTGACAGAAATGCAGAAAAATTTAGAAGATATAAGAACAAAACTGATCTTAGCAAGAAAGTTAGAGTTCATATGTGGGAAATTATAGTGATTATAGTGAGTTTTGCAACACTGATAAATTCTAAGTTCTGTGGCTATGTACTTTGTGGCCTTTATGAGTCTACAGGAATAATTTCTAAAGTTGACTAATCATAAGTGTCACTTGTGTCTCATGCAAATAATCGATTATCAGATTTTCTCCTTTGGAAACGACATTTCAGGAAGTAGACTGGGGGCAAGAAATCTGTATTTTTATTAACTCTCCCAGTGAGTACAGTGACTTGATTTGAGAAACACTGGTTTCTATTACTTTCCTCATAGCAGATAGTATATGTGAAAATAAATATTTCCACAAATAATCGGTATTCAGTAAATGTTTTCTGCCCTTTGTCTTTCTGCCTTGGTTTTCTGGTATTTTCACATGCTTGCGATATCTAAGGAAGCTTGGGTAGCTCACTTCTAAAGCTCAGCTGTCTGTGTACTCATCTTCCACAGTTTTGCCGTATTATCCTGACACTCATACTCACCCAGATGACATATTATCTATCATATGAAACGTTCCTTGTAGCTGAATTTTCTTTAGAGACTTGGCCTTAGTTCATTTATCAGCATTATTTTGCATGTATTATTTTTTTTTCCATTTAAGGAGCTTTCATATACCAATATTTTCCCCTAGGATAAGGTAATACAGGATTCATCTAATTTGTTATGCTTTTGGAGAATAAGTCAGTATTACTATGACAGTATTTTAATCAGTAGAATCATAGAACTAATTAGAGCAGAGGTAAAACAAAGAAAATAAAGTCAATTCTCAATCCAGTGCTCTTTCCACCACACTATACTGCCTCTCAGCTTGCATTAAAGAAAACAATTTTAAATACTTATTTCAGAAAAAAAAATTAAAATTTTACCTATTACACATTCTAGAACATCTTTATTCTTCTGAATCTATAAACTATTTTACTCAATGTGAAGAATATTTGGAACAAATGTTAATTTGTGAATTATCAAATTGAATCAATGGCATTGTTATTAATTTGTAGCTTTTTGCCCTTTAACATAGCGAAACTAGCTATGTCAGGATTAACTGTAAGGGGGAAAGCCATTCTAATGTGCATTTGTTTCTGTGGTCCTGAGTTTCTCAGAAATGACGTCATCAGGAAAAAAAAAAAAAAAAACTTCCAGTAACACTGATTTTAAACGTGGTGCAGCATGTAATATGACTCAGCAGATGTTTATGGACTAATCACAAGTTAATTTTGCACTTATATTTTCCTTTATATTGCTAATTTCCCACCTATATATTCTATTCTCCCAAAGTAGACAGTAGGTTTCTAAACAGCAGAAATGATATTTTACTTCTCATGTTCTCTACTCAGCTCCTAGTAAATTATCATTAAATGTATTTTATTCAGTTAGTCGGGTTCTCAGAGAATCACAAGGCACTACAGGACCTTTTAGTAGCATTTAATTTGTTCAGGCCTCTTCCTAAAATTAAGTAAATGATTGAACCACAAACTCTGTAAACTGACAACCCCCAAGCTGAATCTAGCCTTCATATAATGATTAGTAAGTCACTGTTTTGTTTTGTTTTTTTAATGAAATTGCATAAATAGTCCTACATCTGCACTTCTCTGATACCTAAGAACATTTGTTATATCTTTAATAATGCAAGTACTGATTTCATTCTCCTCGTGAAATCTGGATGAAGACTTTATACAACACATCATTCTGATGATCGAGAAAGTTGGTAATCAATTTAAACTCCAGTTTTTCCAGTTTTCTCCTGTTTCTCCTTTTCAGTGGTCAGAGACTAGAACAAATTTTTACATTATGAACTTTATGTTGGAAGACAATGACCAAGCCACCCATTAGCCATTCATTCTTCAGGATAAATAAGCCTAATCCATTCCACTTTCTTTTCCACAAATTTTCTGCATCTTTCTTTCTATATCCTTCTCTACACTCTCACCCACCCCAAATGTTACCATCACCAGTGATTTGAACCAAAAGTAATCAGAAGCATCTTCATTCCTCTACCTGAAACCCCTTCCTGTCTCCACCACTTGTCTATTCACCCTTTAAGATCCCAAGTTTCCATTGTTATCTCTAATAACCAATGATTTCCATATTAAGATGTGTGCACCTGATGAGGTACACAAGATGATGCATTTGGTTCTAGAAAATATTAGAATTTTTAGGTATATACAGTCTTATGTTGTCTTCATAGTATGATTTTGGCAGCATATACAAAAATGTAAAATATCAGGTTCTTTCCTCTGGAAGCTATCACTAGGGAAAGGGACTGAGAAGTCCACTTAATATACCGAATAGGTAAATGGATGCACCTTGAGAATATACTCTCAAGTGAAAAAAAATACTCATGAGTACATATCGAATTGTTTCTCTGGTATGAGAAACTGTAAGCATAAATAAGGACAAAAAAGTATAATAGATACTAAATAAAAGAAAGATAATATTTAATAGGGAGGAGAATTAGAAAAGCAGGAGGGGGGAAAAGAAAAGGAAAAAGAAAAGAAAGGGAAAAGGGGGAATGTAAATAATAATAAAAAAAAGGGGGAATGCAAATAGGGAAGGAAGGGGGAGTGGAAGGGAGGGGTGGGGAAGAAGGGGGGAAACCGAGATGTATCATGTACAGGTACAAATTAACTACAATGAATGTGATCACTATGCATACAATGTACCAATACATGTTCTTGGAAATAAAATTTAAAAAAATAAAAAAAATGATGAATAGAAGTATTTATTAAATAAATACGTATACAGCTAAACCAACATACTAACACATAACTGCAGCTTTTTAATGGACAAAACACATTGTTAACAAAATTTTCCATCTCTTTCCACTTTTCATGATTTCTACAAATGACAGTGTCCACTCTTCTGCTATCAGTTAGCAATGTAGATCAAGATGATTCCCACATTTATATTTTCAGTTTGAAATATACTCTTGACTTTCACATTTCCATTTCCATTCAGGTAGTGAACGTTTTCATTTAGATGTTCTGGAATTTTCCCAAAGTCAACCTATGTTTGAACAAATCGTTTATACTTCTTGATTTCCCTTATTTATTTTTTTTACATGATTTTCCTATATTTGTTGAATATCCAGTTGCCTAGCCTAGAAACCTAGAAACCTTTGTTGAGTCTTCCTGCACATCTCTCAAATATTTGTTCTAGTCTATATCTCTACAGCCAGGTCTTATTAAAACTTATTAAAACTAGACCGATGCAAGTCTCCTAACTAGTGTCTGCATCTTCAGTCTAATTTCTCTAAAGCTATTCCTTCCAACTGCTAGCACAGTAACCTTTTAAATACAAATAGGATCATGGCACTTACCATTGACTTCAGGGTAAGGTGCATAGTCTCTTATCATCTCCTAGGAGGCACAAAAGACAACTGATAAAAATAGACCCTGGCTATCTCTCCATAGTAATCTTATAACCCTCTCAAAACATATAGACAACTACTTCTTTTCCAAGTGTACCATGGATTTACTCCTCAGTTCATTTACTCAGATCATGCGTTTTCCTAAGAATGTCTTCTCTTAGAGTGCTCGCATAGCTCCATTGAAATGGTATGTACTTATCTTTCATTAATAATAATTCTTCCCAAGACTGGTTTAGTTGTTCTTCCTGTGTTGTTCATAATTCTTAGTATTATGTTCTTTTAAGTGTGAAATGTGGTCATAGATTATAATCAAATGAACAAATGAATGTCGTAAAGATCTTTTCTGAAAAAATCTCAACATTACCCATATATCATTAAAAGTCCAAAGGATAAAGATTATTTTTTATGATAGTAAAGTTTTTAGAGTAAGGTAGAATGATGACTTCTTCGTTTTTGTATAACAATTTCTAAGGTATTAAAAACACCAGGTGACAATTTGTCTTAGTTACTTTTTCATTACTGAGACGGAATAACTGATCAGTTAAAGGAGGAGAGGTTTATTTCAGCTCACACTTTATAGAGGTTTCAGTCCACAATCAGCTGGCTCTAGGCAGGGTGCATGGTAGAGAAGAAACAGTCCATGGCAGAGCAGAACAGAGGCAGCAAAGCAGCCACAGCAAGTCTCCCTTTTCCTTTTATTCCATCCAGCCTACAACCCTTTTTTGAGTGGTGCACTCACATTGAGGTTGTGCCTTCTATTATTCATACCCAGAACTATGCTCTACTAATTTAGTTACCACACACCTTTAATCCAAAATCACACACCATTTGTTCCAACCACTTCCGAAAAGCCCCAGTTATGAGCACATGAGGCTTTAGGGGGACATCTAGATACAAGCCATAACACATCAAAATCAATGACACGCACTTCCACTTTACTGTTGAGGAAACTAAACCTTGGTTTACATGCATGGTTCAGCTGTGTAGTAATACAGAGCTGGAAATCTAAGCAACCAATCTGTGTCTCTTTACATTGTGTTTTCCCCCAGTTCACTAAGAATTCTCAACCCTTTTAATGCTATGAACCACTTTGACAATACGGTGAGGTTTCTAAATCTCTTCTCAAAATACCTTTAAATTAATAAAATGCATAAGAAATCTACATAAAAATAAATTTATTAAAGTATTTGAAAATTGTGATAAAGTAAATAATCATAAAGCCATTAATTAGAAAGAGATACTGCAACATTTATTAACTATAGTGTACCCCCAGAATTCACAAGGGTTACCTTCCTAGATCAACCTCCAATTGTGAAAACCTACAGCTTTCGAATATGGTCAGAAAAATGCTTATAAATGCCTATTTTTATAGTTTAAACCCTAAATATGCTATGTTTCCCACAGTTACATAATTTAATAAAATACTGTATTAATAAAAAATCTTTAGGGATCGGGGATCTGGCTCAAGTGGTAGAGCACTTGCCTAGCAAGCACAAGGCCCTGAGTTCAATTCCCAGTATGAAAAAAAAAAATAAGCCTTAGAAGGTGCAGGGTGTTTTGGTGGCATTTTAGGGCTCCTAGGTCTTTAAGAAGAACAAAATCCCAAACACAAAGCTACATGCGGTACAGCAGCCTATTATGATGTGGGAATTCTGGTGCACTTGCGGGAGATGGGTTACAGGGCAGCAGCCAATCAGCAGCGAGGAGAGCAGAATAACAGTTGCAGACTCGCTACTTGCAAACCTCCCACAAAGCAAGCAAACAAACAAACAAAAAACAATTGCGGAGGGTATTTGCGGTTTCCCCACAGTTGCAGGAGTTTTCCCAAACAATAACTAGTTAGGTTCTAAGGAAAAATCCGATAAAGACTGAGTTCATGAACTCAGAATTACGAGTTTGAGGGGGTATATTGTACTCTAATTTTGAAGTAGCAAAGAACATAAATGATATTTTGAGATAGCTGCAAGAAACATGTGAATTCTATTGATAAAAATGTCACAGGAACTAATAATTTAACTCTTGCACAACTTTGGTTTTAAAGACTTAAGTTTACAATTGAAAGAAATGCTACATTTCAGTAAGCATAGTATAAATGGATAGAATAATTTCCTTATAAAATTTATGGACCCCATATATGAAAACCTACATACATATGTGATACAATTTTATGAAAGTAACTCTCTCTCTCTCTCTCTCTCTCTCTCTCTCTCTCTCTCTCTCTCGGCATAGGGGTACAAAACTGGGGATATCTAAATAAGAGCAACAGTTTGCATAAAAGCTAATATTTAATACTCTTGCTATTATATTGTGTTATAATCACCAGGATATTATCATTGAGGAAATTAGTGAAAGATACACAGGACTTCTCTGGCTTTTACAACTTCATGTCCACCTGCAATTCTCATATTTAGAGAAATCAGTTAAAATGCATACGCCAAGTGAAAAACTCCTACTTTAACAAAGTTTTGAAACAGTGTTCCCCAGTGTCCCAGAAGGTGTGTTCCAAGGCATACTAATGGTCCTGAAAAGTCAAGCAATTAAAAGGTCTCTAATTCAGACTTGCCCAACATTATTTGCACCAACCCAAGCACTTATTTTGTGGAATACTTATAAGTATTTCCAAAGAGTTAAATTCCACAGAATCCATTTGAAACTGTTGAATTTTTCATCTTAGGATAGTGTTAGCCCTTATCACAACATCCATTAATAATAATGAAGACAGTAGCTGAGTTAGAATATTTTGGTGAATTGTTACCAGTCTTCATTCGTAATTGTTTTTGAGCTATATGGTTTGGGGGACTGCCTGTTTGGAAGGATAACACAACCAGGTGAAAGGGCTCTGTGGGTGTGCTGTAACACTTTCACACTAGTTATCTGCCTTTGCAATTCGGTGAGCAGTACTGAATTGAAAATTAATCTGTCAATTACCGAAGCAAAAGAAAAATGAAAGTGCTGTAAAAAATAAAGAAATCAATTTAAAGGAACATAGAAAAATAAATAAAAGTAGATTCATCATGAGATATGCTCAAAACTATTTCCACAATATACTCACATTTGAAGAGTTTGAAGTATGCTCATTTATAGTCTTAGTAAAAATACTTCTGGGTTGTTTTGTTCAGCATATCATTTTTTTTAATCTTTCTATCCCAACATTTCTGATTGGGTATTACCTTGAGAAAGATAAACTTCTTTCAGTTTGATACAGTACATTACGTTTAAAGGAACATTGAGCTTTGAAACATGAAATTAGGATTCTAATCTTAATTCTGTAACTTACTCCATGACCTTAAGCAAGTCATTTTACTTCCTTTAGCAGCTTCTTCACTTATAAATTATCCATATTTTTTCTGGCATTCATTATTGAAACAAAACATAGTGGAAACCTATTACAATATGAATACTAAAAGACAAGGGATTTTTAAAAAATAAAGGAAGTTTAGACTACATCATCTTAAGGTAAACTTTTAGTTCTACAGAAGTACTGTTATATTTGAGCTAATAAAACATAGATTATGCTCAAATTGAATGTATAATTGCTAACATGTATCAAGTGTTTATATTGCAAATTTTTGTGTGTTTTACATACAATATTTACTTGAATCTTCACTAAATGTCTGAGGTAAGTATTACTATCATGTCTGTTTCATAGATTTAAAAAAATCGGGACATAGAGAAGTTAAGTAATTTGAACAAGGTCACATAGCTAATGGGTGGAAAAGAGGGGATTGAACCTATGCAGTTGTACCATCTCTGAGGAAAAGCAGAGCATTTAGCATCACGTTCCTGAAACGTTACTTTTGCTTGCATAGGAATCTTGCCAAGTCAAGGCAACTTTGTAAGCCTGCCCAGGCTGGACTTTCCAGATAGGTATTATCTAAAGAACAATGGGAACCGGGCAAACTAATGTTATTTGTAGAGAATTTTCCTTCATGCTTATATGCCAATTCAGTTCATTCTTGGAATGCTGGTCATACAATGGAACAAAGCAAGCTAATTATACCACTGCTTGTGTAACCTAACGTGTAAAACCCTTTTCCCAGGATCCAAGTGCAGAACAGAGCATTGTGTAGAGGTTAAGTACTATAATCTGTCCTGCTACCACTGGAAACTTTAAGTATTCCCTGGAGATACCCAGGGAGTATTCCCTGAAGAAGAGAGTTGGGCCCACTGTCACCAGACCTTCTAGCAATTTCCCTGTCTAGCCCAAGGATAACAGTGTGGGACTCACAGTGAGCTCCTAGGTAGTTAACACACAGAAGATGAAGCAGGGTAGGAGTTCACCTTGTCTAAAAGACCAACCTCATTTTTAGTGAGTTGGGACTTTGAGTAACCTCTGTATAGAAGGTTGCAGGTTGTTTTACATTACTTAACCAGTGATTCAATCAATCGTGCCTAAATAATGAAACTCCAATAGTTTGTGTACTGAGGTTCAGGAGCACTTCCCTGGTTAACAGTAGTCTATGTACATTGTTATAAATTGATGTCTTAACTCACTGGAAAAGAATATCGGAATCTTTAGATTTGAGACCCTCCTAGACCTCACCATATGCAACTCTTTTTTTCAGCTTCTCTTCGTTTGTACCTTCTTGCTATTGTAAAATTGTGATCGCATAAATAGCAGTTTTATGAGTACTGTGAAACATTGTAGTGAATTACTGAAACTGATGAAAAAAAGGAAAAAGCACAAATCTGTTGGTTGGAATTGTAGATAGAAAGGGAGTCACTAAACTGGTGACTGGGCCATGAAATTATTTTTAAGATTTTTGGAGGATGGTGCTCTTATCCTGTGATGTTTAGCCTAACTCCATGTAGTTAGAATCAGGGATCATCGTAATAGTCTAATATGATTTGACTTAGCATATAACACATAAAGATTTAAGGGAAGTTGACTCGTGAATATTTGCATAAGGCACAAGAATTGTCCAAATAGCTGTTTATATATAATTTCAAATGTGTCAATTTCATAAATCATAACAATGTTGAATTCTAAAATACTACTTTCATAGTCATTAAACAAAACTCATAATCCATTAAATTACACACTTCAGTGCACAAGGCTGAATTTTTTGATGTAAAGACTTTCATGATTTATCTTTCTTCATAAAATTCAAAGCCTTTCAACCAAGATATTTTCATCATACTAAATAAACATCATATCTATCAACTTTGTGTCAGTATTAAACAGGTAATTTAAAAACAAACTTTAATTAGAATCTAAATCCAAACTTAAATCTAAAATTTAATATTCTATCTCTAGTTTTTTTAAACTCAACTCATAGTGACATCAACATGGTTAGGAAGAAATCTTAAGTATGTATAAAAACTGGATATGAGTGTTATAATGTTGAGTTTTGAGTATCACTATGTCGAGATATTGAAACTTGTTATCAAAACAAAAGAAAGCCATTTTGTTTGTTGACTGTAATGGATTTTCTGTATTTAACTTTAAGAAAACATCCCATTAAATAAAAGAAGGATAGAGTGAAATAAAGAATCTAGTAATTAGTTGAACGCACCCACAACATTTAGAGACTAGTCGATTTGTTTAGTGTTTCAGAAAGAAGCTAAGACTGTCCAATCTGATTTTCTGTTAAAGTGAAGGATTATTGACCATCGGTGCTTAGTTCACTTTTCCAATCTTCACCACAAAGATCAGTTTTAGATTTAGTGCTTCATTCATCTTTTCAACAAAAGTTATTGATTACTCATTATGTACCCAGCACTATGTCAGGCACTAACAAAATAGATGTAAACACACACACATGTGCACACACACACACACACACACACACACACACACACACACACACTTCTTGCTCCCAAGGGACTCTTATTTAATCAGAGAAACTGCCAAGGAAGCAGACAATTAAAATATATTGCAGCAAGTTCTGTAAAGGTGATAATCAAATGTTGTATTAGATCAGAGAAATTGGAGCACTTAACTACACCTGGAGAGAAGCAGAAAAAGATTCATAGAGGAAAAGGAAGACTTAGGTCAACATTTCAAGTTGGAGTTTGGGAACAAGTCAGGAAAAGGAAAGGGACTTGTAGAAATAGAATAGAGTCGTAGAGATAGTAGTGACTACACTGGCTGTTTTACATGAACAAAAGACATTCCTGGGGCATAGAACTTGGAGATAAAACCAAGAAAGTTATAGTTGCTCAGCTTTCAAGGAAATAGTATTCTTCAATTAGGTTAGGAACAGTATTCTTAAAAAGATATGAGTACATCACACATAAAAGGCCTAAGTAATCTTTTAAAACATTTTTTTTTTGTTTCAGGCACATGGTGTGAGTAAAAGTCAACTTCTCATTCTTCATTTCAACATTTTCTCAACATTTTTTAGCAAGTATCTGTTCATCAGAGAATAAATGGAGATCTCTTGTCTCAAGCGAACACATCTTGCAAACAAGAAAACTTTTGGGTGTCTTAGTCACTTTCCTGTTGCTGGGACACAATATCCTATACCTAGAACTCAAAACAGGAGAAGGTCATATTGGCTCATAGTTTCAGGGAGCTCACTTTATGTATGGTCAGCTGTCTTCAAGGTAGAAACATCATGGTGGAAGAGCCAGGCAGAAGAAATCTCTCACATTATGGCAGCTATGAAGCAGACAGAGGAAGGAAGAGCCATGAAGGGAGGTACACTCAGCCCAATTATGCCCTTATTGATGCAGCTCTAACCAGGACCCAGCTCCTAATAGCACATTGAGCTACAAACATATCAGTGGACTGACCAACTGATAATAGAGTGCCCTCATGATCCAATAATCTTCCAAACACATGATGCTTTATGAAACACCCCATACCTAAAAAATAACCTTCGTCCCCTAGTCCCCAAAAGACTCATGTCCAACTCTTTATCTAAAATATATTTTGTCTATCTCTAAGAGTTGGCAAAGATTTAGGAGTTTCAACTTTCCTAGAAAACCCAAGTCCAAAGTCTTTCTGAGACTCAGTATGAACACTCATCTGTGATCCTCCATAAAAATAAAAAAGTTAAACACTACAGTCATACAATAGCACAGGGTAAACATTCTCATTTGAAAAGAGATAAATGGGGGAATAGAAAGGAATGGGACCAAAGCAAGCCTAAAACCCAGCAGGACAAACATTATATCTTGCAGTTCCATGTTCAGCACTTGGGGAACGTTGTGGAGAGATGTGAACTCCAAATGGCTTGTGTGAGCATGCCCCTGTGGTGTCAGTAGGTACATCCCTAAAGGCCTCTCTCTCGGGATGACTCAGCTTATTTCCTGTGGTGTTTTGCAGCAGATGATCCTCAATCCTGGCATCTCTGACTTTCTGGGATTTCTGCTGAACTTTCAGCATCACTGTCACAGCTTTCAAGGGCAGAGTCTGGCCTCACAGGCTTTTTTTTTCCCCTGAAATCTGAGTGGAAGCTTCCATGGCCCATAACTCTTGCATTTTGTATGCTTGTAAAACTAACATTATGTGGGTGATGCCAAGTTCTGCCACCAGCTTGAGCAATAGATTGGGTCCCTTGCATCATGACTACAGAGGCCTCTGAGTGCTTGGATGGCTGGGCACTGTGGACTGAATACTGGGTACTATCATTCTAGAGATTGGTCCTCTCAGGACATCTTTGCAAAGCAAAATTTTTCAATTTTCCATATTTTAACCTGTGAAGGGTAATATTTTGCTGATTCTTGATATGCCCTCAAGCAATCTTTTCTATTGTCCTAATGAAAAGTACTTGGCTTCTTTCCAAAGCCATTTTTTTTTCAATAGCCCCACTCTCTTTTGCTCCAATTTTGCAAGTGCTTCCTTTCTAACAAAACTGAAAACTTTTTAAATTGGCTTTTTTCTCCTGTTTGTTAATGAATATCTGACAAAATGCTCCTAACAGTACTCATGCTACAACCTAGCTGAACATTGGTTTGCCTTGAAATTTCTTCTACCAGATTAATTAGTCCAATGCCCCTCAACTTAGTCTCTAGCAAATTTTTGAACATGAGAAAAAAGTAGACAATTTTTTTGCCAAAATACAAATCCCATGACTGCGAGCCTAACTGCTAATAGATACCTTGTTCCCAACCAAAACCTCCTAAACCTGGCCTTTACCATCTGAATTTCTTCCAGCATTCTAGTATTTTGAGCAGTGATGGGAATCTCCCATTAAGATTTGTTTAGGGAATTCTAGGGCTTTTCTATCTGATATCTCCAAAGCTTATTAAACTCTTCCTGATTGCCAATTCTGAAGGCTTCTGAACCACAAGGTCAGGTAGTTACAACAGCAACACTACTTGTGGTACCAAAAGCTATTTTAGTCACTTTCTCATTACTGGGACACGATATCCACTACCTGCAATTTAAAGGAGGAGAGCTTTGTTTTGATTTACAGTTTTAGTTGTCTCCACCCATGCATGGTAAGATGATCCCAAAACAGAAAATTTATGGTTGAAGAGCCTGAGGGAGGAAGAAAGCTCACATCATAGCAATCAGGAAACAGAGAGAGAGAAGGGAGGAACTTGGACAAGAGCTATACCCACCCACCCAGTGACCTGCCTCTAACCAGGAGCCACCTGTTAACTATAAGTCAGCTATATAGCCTCCATAATGCAGTCATCTTTGAAACATGTGAGGCTTTGGGGGACATTTCATATCTAAGTCATAACAATGGATCTCTTTGATTTATTTCTGTATCTGCCCTATAAGGACTTCTTCCTGCTTGGGTTCTGTCTTTAGAACTCCTGAACAACTTCTGGTTTGGAGTACTCAATTAATGAGGCATTGCTTGCTACAAAAGTTTGTTGTGCTCAGTTTACTTTTTAGCATGGGCATGGGGCCTACAGAATAAACAGATCCTGTTCTCAAAAGAGGCCCAACAATGCATTTAGTGTTCTACTTTTACCATCATAAAATTCTTAGTCATTTCGCCTTTGACTTTGTGGTTTGTAAGTCAAATCTAATGGGACAAAGAAACACGCCCTTGAACAGAGGAGGTATGCCTGGTGGCAGCATGACATCACAAGCACAGAACTGGGAACATAGTGAGCACTGAACAGCCTGCTTAGCTGCCTGAGACATGTGCTTTGGCTTGGGACAGGCTAGGGCTCTAAAAAGATTTATGGGAATGACTGCACCTATTACTTAGACACAGACAGACAGCTATGGTGCTTGCTATAGCACTAGAAATAGCCGTGATCATGCCAGTAGCTGTGTCTAGAATTTAAAAAAAAAAAAAAAAAAAGAAGAGATCCACATGGGGTTAATGTTGGGAATTGTGGTGATATTCGAGATTATCTACTCATAATGCTAAGTGGGAAAAACCAGACACTGAAGGCTAAATATTACATGTTTCCCTTATATGAGAGACTAAAAATATAAATGAAGAACAAAATAAAATGGAGATGGGAGGATACAGTGATGTTAGCTTTGTGCAGATGGAAAGGGCATCTAGGAAGGGGGGAGAGGAGATGGTAGAAGGTGAAGAGAGAGGAAAAATGATCGAGATGTGATATCTACCAACTCTCCAAAATGAATGTGATTATTATGTATCACAAACATATTAGTAGCGATAAAAGTATAAAAAAGAATGTACTCTTCTCATCCCAGAATGTGTCTTTATATTTTGCATTTATATGCTATCATCTTCTTAAGTCTTTAATAAAATATACGTTTATCTTTTCCAAAAAAGATCAACCCTCTATGCTAGACTCCTATTCCTGCAGCATTTGCACAAATATTAATTCTCTGGGTCTGTACTAACAGAGCTCAAGCAGTAATCTTTGCCAATAAATTACTACAAAATAAAAATACACAAATGAACATTGTAATAAAATATATCAACATATTATGAGGATTTTTAAAGAGTTTAGAATTTCTGGATTTGAAAATTGCTGCAATATTGCAAAGCAAATACACATAGACTTAGTAATATAAATGGAAGTTAAAGAATCCTACTGTCATCTAAAGTTTCATATTAATCGATTAATAATAGAGAAGAAAATCTTTAGTTTTCCTTGTAATTGAAGATATACCAATAGAATGTATAAACAGGCATTCTGAAGTAGATATAAATCATGAAACCAGTTTCAATCTCTTCTACAACCTTCACAAATTACAGAAAATATTACAAAGCCATCATATAAATTAGCATTTACAAATGAATTCATATATAAATAAAACTTGTTTGCATGAAGAGTTAAATTTTTATAGAAAAAATGTTCTGTGAGAAATATCATAGCTTTTCTTCTGTTTATGTAATTATGAAAGTCCAGTCATAGCATTGCTTATGCCTTTTATTTACTATAGGTCACACTTTTTGATGATTTAATCATCTACTGAGTCAGACACTTTTTTGGTTGCTGGGACAAAATACCCAACACTCACAAGTTTAAAGGAGGAAATGTTGTTTGTATTGCAGCACTCTCCACCCTCACCTTCAACAGACTTTGTACTTAGAAATGGTGTATTACAGTAGTTATGAGATCCTGATCTCAAGTCAGATGGAACTGGATCAAGTTCCGGTTCTACCACTTGTGAACTCCATTACTATTACAAAATTTCATAGTCATTTTTCAATTTACTTTCTTATCTGTACTATGGGTATAATAACAGTGCTTTTTTCATGAGAGTTGTTAGGACTAAATATGGTGCTACAGTATAAAACACTGGGCCTGTGTTTTGCAGTGTAGCACTTTTTTTTTTAATTTTCTCTTAATTCCAAGCCAGAATAAATTTATAAGAAATAAGGTCAGCTGTTATGGCTTGTATCTAGATGTCCCCCAAAAACCTCATGCATTCACAGCTGGGGCTTTTCAAACGTGAGTAGATCTAGGGTGTGTGAATGTGGATTGTAGGTGTGGGATAACTCAAGCAGTCCGCTTATTGGATTATTAGCATGGTTCTGGATGTGGTTGAATGGATTTGCTGAAAACAGAAGACCCACCCTGGCTGTGAGTGGCACCAAGCAATATGCTTGCAACTTGAATGGAATAAAGGGGGAAAAGAAGGCTTGCTGTCGCTGCTTCCTGCTTCCCACCTGCCACGGCGTGGGTTGTTTCTCCTCTGCCATTCCCCTCAGCCATGCCTCCTGCATTGGAGCCAGCTGACTATGTACTGAAATCTCTACAAACTATGAGCTAAAATAAACTTTTCCTCATTTAACTTGTAGGTGTTGGGTATTTTGTCCCAGCCCCCAAAAAAGTATGTAACTAAGCAGGTGATTAAATCATCAAAAAATGTGACCTGTAGTAAAAAAAAAAAAAAAAAAAGGCAAAAGCAATGCAATGACAGTGGACTTTCATAATTAAACAGAAGAAAAGCCTACTGACATCTCATTTTCTGTACACTTCCTAATCTTAAAGTTGGATTTCATTACTCAGTTTATAATGAATATAGCATTTTATTATGATGTTACTACTAAATATCTTTTTTGTTACTTCCATGTTGACTTTACCAATGACAACCCAAAACACACTATTTTCAAAAAAACTAATTTATGAAATGTGAATGGTTCATAGATTAAGATAGTTAAAATGTGTTACAAAGTAAAATGTTAAATATTCTAGAGATGAGTTCCACAAGACAGACCTGTTGCAACCTCCTTTTCCCCTATCTACCTTCTCTTGAGAATAACATTATCCAAAATCTTTGGGAGGCTAATATTTTTAAAGTCTGAATGTGAATTTAAAGTCAATGAATTAATTTAAATGAATTAATTTAGTCAATTAATTAATTTAAATATCTTTAAAAACTTTTAGTAATTACCTTTTTTTCTATTCTGTTTTGAAGAAATCTGAAGAGCAAAGTAGAATGTATTGACTAAAATTCTAAGTTGACAAAATCTATTAGTTTAGGAAGTATATATTTGCGTGAAGTACTGTGTCATGCCAAGACATATTTATTTCAGTGTAGGAGGATCCAGTATGGTGATCAGGACACGTGCAGTCAGATACCAACTTCAGCCCGTTAATATTTTTATCTAGGGAAATATAAAGAGCTATCTTTAGACACGGCAATTTCAGACACTCTTCATAAACACTATAAATAGTTGTTCAGGCCCACTGAATGTACTTAGTGTCAACAACTATCACAGCTATTTTGGCTTGCTAAGTACTTCTGGTGTTTCATAATGTTTCCTTAATCTAATTCAAAAGTCTGCAAACTGCAGCCTGTGGGCCAATCCAACCTGCTAACTGATTTTTTGTTAAATAAAGTGTTATTGAAACACATCCTCCCTTGGCCATTTGTTTATGTATTGGCTATTTCTTTATTTTATGAAAGCAAAGCTAAGCAGCTGTGACAGAGACAGTATGATTCTTTATAGAAAAAAATGCTGTCTCCTGTTTTAAATCATTCAGATAATCACATAATTTATTATCTTGAATCTCCCTTGCTCCAATAGATGTTTCACTAAGCCAAAGTTGATTTGGGAGAGTCTTACAACTCTGATAACGTGTTTTCTTTTCTCAGTGAAATTCAGTTATATTTACTATAAACTTAGCAGCCACAGTTTATATATATATATATATATATATATATATATATATATATATATATATATGGAATATATGTCTTTTCTGTGAAATTTCCTAAACATCTTTTAAGTAAATTTAGTCATCTCTTTTTAATATATATTATTAAACACCTATCGTGTATGACAATTATAATCATCCCAATAAGAAAATCACTCATTTCTTGGCAATAAGATGAGATAATATCCTATTGCACTTATCTTTCTGTAATCTTCTCTAGTTCCTCTTTCTCTCGGTTTCTGTGAATGTTCTTCTGGGCTGTCTCCTATTCTCATATTATGTGTGTTCACAAAACACTTCCTTATTCTTCTGGTTTAAACAACTAACCGTCTGTGACTGCTAATTCCAAAAAGGAACGCCAAATTAACCTGTTCATCAAACAGAACAGAATGCATTACTTGTAGTAAAGGAAAACACAACCATCACAGATTCTTGTAGGAAGAAGATCAAGGGTAGACATTTATAAAATGTGTATGTTTAAGAAAGATATTTCAGTGCAAGAAGAAATGGAATTGGAGAAAACTTGTCACATCGATATTTAGATTGCTGAATATGCAAGGCAAGCTTTTTGAAGTGTCTTTATAAGCAATCATCTGATAACCAAGCAATTTGCCCATTGAGTGATTCATCATCCTGAGAATAAAGACATTTACTCTGATGAGCCACATCTTATCTTGAAAAGCACAGCTAATCGAGCAGCTTATTGTTCAGATAAATAAATTTTCACAATTTCATTTTCCTAGCAAGAATTTCCAGGAATAATACTATAAAGCACATACATACAGGAAGTTTTTTCTCACTTCTATTCTGAAACTGCCAAATAGTATCTATCTGAAATTTTCAAATAGTATCTATATGTGGCAGTCACATTTACTCTGACTACCCACTATGCCATTTCCTTTTCCCAGTTTTCATTCTATCAATGGTACTAATATGTTTCAAGAATCTTTGGATTGAAGCCTAGCACTATATTGAACATTTCTTTCAAAATGGCTGTCAATATACAACTAGTCACCAATTGCTACCTATATATCTTTGATGAAACCAGGTAAAAAATGATGAGAATGGCTTAACAAAGAAGTAACTAAGCAGCCAGAGGCTATTCCTTAGGCTAAAGAAAAAGGACACTTCCTGCATGAAAGAATAGCTTTGTAAGCTAAAGCAATATAATAGTTACTTAGCCCAAATTTAAGGTTATACAACTCCCAATACTGCAATGTGAAAGAAAAGTTTAAATTACAAGATAAATAATGGAAAAGAGAAACTTGGAAATGACCTGCAAAGGTGAACATGAATTTTGTAAAGCTTTTAAATGTTTTAATTAAATCTATAACCTAGTACAAAGTCAATTTCAGTATACAGTAATGTTTAGGTTAATGACCAAATACCTCAAGTGGAAAAGAAGAATAACTATTGGTTGAATGAAAATGATGAACACTCATCATCTTTGTAAAGCATGCAGGAGTAAAAACGAAGTGTTACTCTTCTTTTATAACTTCCCTAAGAGGACAGGCCTATAGGAATTATATACCTGTTACCTGATTGACTTTCCTTAGGAACATCGATCCCATCCCTCCCATTGACTATCCCCAACCTTCTTGGTATGGATAGTTTGCGATTGGGAAATTGTTGATTTTGGTCCCCATTGGCAATGAATTCTTCACCATAACAAACAGGCCTGAACTACTTTGGCAGTTTGGTGAATGTCAGATTCTTCTGATAAAAATGAGTAGCCTCCAGTACTCAGAAAAAAATAGAGGCTACCGATTCTGAAACATAAAGAAACCTGACGACAATTTTTAAGAATCTCAAACCAAATTCTTGCAAAAGTACACATTTATCTGGCAACTCACTTATAGATAATAGATAAAAAAGGCCTCCTCTCAAATCTTCAAGTCGACCTGGCATGAAAGACTCATTCTGAAAAAAGTGCAGTTACATTCTTCTGACATAAATGGAAGGATTTTAAAGCCTTGTACTCCTACCAAGTTGAAAGATTTTCAAAGGAATGGAAGTAGAGAGTCAAGGAACTTCTGACTTACAGCACTGAACATAGGGTATTAACTTCTAGGCATGTAGTTTTCCATCTCCTCATTTATATAAAGAAGATTTGACTTCAAGCTATTCTACAAAGCAGTGATGATAAAATCAGCAAGATATTGAAACAAAAACAGACATGTGGATCAGTAGAACAAATAATATCAACAGAAACATCGCTAGACATAGTCAGTTATTTGATCTTGGACTAAGGGGTCAAAAAGATACATTGGAGGAAAGATAGCTTATTCAACTGGGAAACTAGGTAAGTTTTGGCAGAAATTGGACCATATCTCTCACTTTGTACTAGATTAGAATCAAAATGTATCAAAGATATAAACGTTAAAACAGAAACATTGAATGTACTGGAAGACAAAATAAGTATACATTTGAAGTCATAGGTATTGGAAAGGATTTTCTAAACAGAATTTTAATTACACAAACAAAAGTAAGAATCAATAAATGGGGTTACATCAAATTTAAAAAGCTTCTGTACAGCAAACGAATCAATAGTAAAGAGAAAACATACAGCATGTAAAAGAAGGGACTTCCGGGAAGATGGTGGAGCAGAGAGAAGCAGAGTAAGAGCCTCTCCGAGATTTGTTGTCCAGTCACTGGAATATAGCAATTTCGGAAAGAGAAGGAGGGAGCTGTGTTCTCAGGACCGAGCAGGGATCTGAAGCAAGAATTGAAGCCCACAGGATATCAACAAGAATGCAAATGGGGAAAGGGGAGTTAAAGGAGGATAGATGATGAGGGAAGGTGATTAAAAAAGCCAAGTTGTATTGTATACATGCATCTGCTCCCCAAGATGATTGTAATCTACTTGTACTGCAAAAAATGCTAATAAAAAATAAATAAATCTCTCTTCCTTAAAAAGAAAAGTTTTGCCTTCTTGCTCTATTCCTAACCAATTTAAACATTGCTATTTTTCCAATCAAAAATTATTATTAACATTTCTTGTGCAAATTGGCCAACCTTAATATGTTTCAAGATACTTTACCTGCTAATTAGCTAGGTCCAGAATGCTGTTTCAGATAGACACATCACATGCTAATTAGTTACCCTCAGGATTTTTAATTAGAATTAACTTATCGTTTCTTACTCATGACACAGCTTACGCAGTCCTAAAGTATTTTACACGGAACTCCCTCCCAGAAAACATACCTCAGCAACTCCTGCAGTCCTGTCCCTAACAGGCTTCCACAGCCTGACCAGAAGAATGTAGGAGAGCAAGTGTGATGGACACAGGCTGCCAGTTCTGCCCTTTAATGTCCCTTTCCCCTACTGGAACTCCAGATACAGAGGAGTTGTTTTCTTCTTTATATTCTCACATTTCTGGGTCAAAAGACTGGTGTCCATTCTGTCTTGCTCATTGTCCTGTTTGTGGTGCACAAATCACTTTCAGTGAATGAATGAATCAATGAACGAACATACTAATGAATTAAATAGAGTTATCTCAGGCTATCAATAAATCTCTCTGAGCCCCTGGGGCTCCATATGTATAAAATAGGAATTATACTTACTTTATATTATTAATTTGATATCCTTATCTCAAGTACACTTTACATGTTGTTACCCCATTATTTATTCTGAAGAACTATTTTATACAAGCCTATCACTAGTACTGTGAAAAGCATTTGGCAAGACCTACTACTGTGAAAAGCATTTGGCAAGCCTTAGTGAATGCTTACTTAGTGAATAAATCTGCCTCAGTCATTGAAATGGTTAAAATGAACATAGCTATAATTTCTCTCAAGTACTTGAGTATCAAATTTAATATTATCCTTGCGTTCAAAATTTTCCCACTGTGAAGGTTCCCATTCTGTTATTATATTGTCTCATGCTAAAAGCTAGCTTTTTGTAGGAAATTAATTCCTCAGAGTCAGTTAACTGAGCCAGTCGATAATGTGGATATGTGTACAATGGTAAATGAAATGAAAAGTTAAGTAATTGCTCTGTCAATTTTGTCAATATTGACAGCTACTCTGGAGCCCGCATGCAGTTTACTTTTTATATAAATAGTACAGATAGATGTCTCCAATATAAAAAGAAATAATGACTCTGCATTTGTTACCCATATGACATAAAATTGGTTGTTGTGAAATAAACAATTTGAGCTCATACACTGATACTAGAACAAGAGTACTAGTTCTTTACATGTGACAAGAAGCTAGTTGTAAAGTCATTTTGCTTATAAGACAGCTACAAGACATGAACCTTTAGGAAAACACTACTGCCAACTTAATAGCTTCCAAGGAAGGATCCTAGAGAACTGAAACTTTTTTTGTTTTGTTTTTTGAGACAGGGTCTCATGATGTAGTTCAGGCTGTACTTGCACTTACTATCTAATTCAGGCTGGCAGGGAAATCACTATGATCCTCCTGCCTCAGCCTCCTGAGTGCTGGGATTATAGGTGTGCACCACCATGCTTGGCAGAAATGAAACTTTTATTTCCACGATAAACTCATTAATGAAAATTTTACATCAACGTCCAAACTTGACCCTTAGCCCTTCCTTAGAAACTTTTCCCATTCTACTAAAAAAAAAAACATAAATGCCATCATATTTTTAGTTATTCTGGCAAAATACTTAACTAAGCAGATATGATTTTGTTTTGCTTTGTTTTGCTTTGCTTTGAGACAAGGTCTCATTCTGTAGCCCAGGCTGGCCTTGAAATCACAAGCCTCTGGCCTCAGCCTCCAAGTGCTAGGATTACAGACATGCCAAAATATGCCTGGCTACTAGAGTCCTTTAAATTATATATGGAGAGAATTTTTAAAATATAAGCATAAACATTTTGAAAATAAACATTTATATTTCCATTTCTAGTTGTTTCTAATTCAAATGACTTTTTTATTCTTCTCATTATTTTTGCTCAAAATTTGAAAGTTATTCCAAGAAGTGTATACTAGCTTATTTTGTATTGATTAGTATTAACTGATAATATAACCACTTATTAAAATTATTTTAATTAGATCTAATATTAAAACATACGTGATGATCAATTGTCATTTGGTAATAAAATTGAATGCTACTGAGAAATTAGGTTTGATCTAGTTGCAGTTGGGCCCTAAATTTCATGCTAATTTTCCTGAAATCATAGATATTGAGAAACTTTGTGACGTTATATAGTTCTTGTTGTCTGATGAAAAGAATGAAAAGTAATTGTTTTGGAAAGACAAATACTACTGGCATTAAAGCATTATATAAATCCTTTCAGTAACATTACATAGAAATTGAGGAATATATGATGTTTAATATTGGTAATTAACTTTATTGGCTTGAGAGATCCTTAAGAAATTAGTAAATCTCATTTCTGGCTTGGTCTTGGTAGTATGAGCTTGGGAAATATATCTGGTCCCTGGTCCCTTATTTTCTGGCAGTCTTGCTTTGTATTCCATTTCCCTAATACAATGAATTAAGCAGCTTTCTTCTACTGTGCCCTTCTACCATGATGTTTCTGCCTTGAAGCCACCTGAGCATGGACTGAAACATCTGATACCATGAGCTAAAATAAAACATTTTCTCTTTTAAATTGTGTATGTCAGTGATTTTGTTCCAGTAATTTGGAAATCTGACTGTTATGGCTTATGACTAGATGTCCGGCAAGCCTCATGTGGTCATAGATGGGGCTTTTCAGAGGTGGCTGGATCTAGGATGTGTGATCCTGGGATTAAGTGTGTGATGCTGGGATCGAAGGTGTCCATTAGCAATTAAGTATTAGTAATCAGTCAGCTGATCAGTTTAGCACAGTTCTGGAACTGAATAATGGGAAAGCCCAGCGTGGGTGTGAGTGCTACCCACCCTAAATTTGGGTAGCCTGGACAGAATATAAGGGACAGAAAGAGGCCTTCTGGGGTCACCTGTCACTTGCTGCTTGCTGTCTTCTGCCTGCATGCTCTGCGATGCACCTCTGCCATGTCACCCTGCCTTGGTGCCAGCCAACTATGGACTGAAACCTCTACAATCTGTGAGCTAAGTAAACCTTTCCTCCTTTAACTTGGGGGTGTTGGATATTTTTGTCTCAGTAATGAAAAAAGTAACTAAGACACTGACCAATACAGAATAAGGTAGTCATTGAATGCATTTTGGTTTGATGCAAGTATGGAAGTATTTTCATGTACCCATTTCTTGCCCAGACTCAAAAGTAAAATGTAATGTTATGACAGAAAGTCCATAAATATATTGTTGCTAGGGGAAAAAAGATGAAATTTAAATTCCACTGGAAGAATCTCAAATTCTCAAGTTGCAAACTTTGTTGCCCAATTCCAGGAGCTTCACATGAATGCCTTTTCACTCCAGTCATGGCAGGGCATATAAGATGAGAAGAATAAAAAGTTCTTTAAATATTTTCTCATCAGAAGCTTTTGGTCTTCAATCACTAAATAAATATAATCTGGAATGGAAGCAAACCATTGACGTACAATTTACAAGAAGAAACACTCATTGTGTTTTGGAACATCCTGATGAAAATATACTGCTTGGTCTCTCAGAAGTAAACACTATACATGAAAATGACATGTCCCTCAAACTTCATTTTCTGTCTGAAATCAAAGGAGTTTAGAGTCTTTGCTCTCTCTTAGCAAATAAAAAGAATTCAACAAACTGAAATATCAAATCTTCTTACATCTGTCAGAGAACTAAGACTATAAGGTGAACCATTATCCTAATACCTGGAAACGGAGATGACTGGATACAGACTTACAGCTTACTGAAGCAGAACCCATCAACAGAAACTTCCATGGATAGAAAAATCTAAACTACAAGTGACAAATTGCCAGTGGCTCATCCTAGACAAAGACCAAGTTAATAAGGGGGATGCTGGCACTGCTGTGGGTTTTAATACCAGTTTCTCTGTCAGATCTTCATAGTTGCTACTAGACAAAAATCATTTCTTTCGACAGGGGGATGGAAAAGGACTTGGATCAGGTGCACATGTATGTTTCAAACTCTAAGACAGCCACCAAAACAAATAAAAAAGGAGTGAGTGATACACTAAGAATGAAGATGGAATCCCATAAAAAAGGTTAATTAAAGACAAAAGACAAGAGATAGGGAAGATAAAAATAAGAATAATGAAAAAAATAAGAATAATGAATGAGGGCAAAAAAGTAGAAAAAAGTAATTATGGTAGATATTAATCCAAAGCTACCAATAATCATCTTAAACATTAATAGTTTAAAGGTAGGTTGTCAGCGTGAATCAAAAAACAAGATTCAATTGTATGTTATGTATAATAAATTCATTTAAATATAAACACATATAGAAAACAGGAGGAGAAACATATACTTTGAAAATACTAATTAAAAGAAAGCACAAGTAGCTGTTTTAATTTCAAGCAAAGCAGAAAAAAGCAAGGAAGGTTTTGAGGGGTGAATAGGGGCATTATATAAAGATAAGAGGGTCAATAATCCAAGAAGAAGAAGAATTTTTGCCAGGCATAAAGGCATACACCGGTAATCCCAGGACTCAAGAGGCTGAGAATCACTGTGTGCTTGAGGCCAGCCTGAGCTACATACTGAGTTCAAGGACAGCCTGAAAAACATAGTGAGATCTTGTCTCAGGAAACAAACAATTCTTCATATGTATGTGCCTAACAAGAGCAAAATAGAAATGGATAAATTTACTATTATAGTAGGAGACTTTAATAATATTCTATCAGAAATGGACAAATCCACCAAGTAGAATTCCAGGAGATAATTGTAGTAAAAAGCACCATCAATCCATTGGGTATAGTTACCATCTGTAGAAGACTTATCCAAAACCAGCACAGTACACATTCTTCTCAAGCTCACATCAAACACTGATCAATATAGATCACATTTGGGGCCATAAAACACACCTTAACGTATTTTAAATAACAAAAATCATATAATGTCTGTTCTCTGGCTACACTGGAACTGAACTATGAATCAGTAATGAGAAAAAAGTGGGAAATCCCAAAAGACTTGTAAATTAAACAATATGATTTTACACAAGATGCAAGTCAAAGAAAATTTTCAAAATATTTTGAACTAAATGAAAATGAAAAGACAGCATATAAAAATGTGCTGGATACTGAGAAAGCAATCCTTAGGGGTAAATGTTCGCCAAAGAATGCATACATTAGAAAAGAAGAAAGACCTACAATCAATGATCTTACTGTTTAACACTAGAAAGCTAGAAAGAGAAGAGAAAACTAAATCCAAACTAAACAGAATGATAGAAACAATAAAAATGAAGAAAGACATAGTTAAGAACAGAAAATCAACAGAGAAAGTTAATTGAACAAAGGTTAATTCTTTGAAAAGATGAATAAAACCAATAAACATCCAGCCAGACTTACTAAGCAAAAAATAGAGAAGAAAAAATTCATATTATCAGAAGCGAAGGAGGGGATATCAGTGCAAGTCTGATGAACCTCAAAATGATAATAAAGGGATATCATAAGCAACTCTATGTCCACAAATTTAATAACATAGATGAAATGTAACAATTCTTTGAAAGATAAGATTTGGAATAAGACTAAAAAAAAGAAAATCTGAAAAGGCCTATGTCTATTAAAATTGAATGCATAATTAATAACTATCAAAAACAGATAACTAGGCCCACATGGGTTTACTGGTGAATTCTAGGAGGGTGAATACTCCCTAATACATTCTATGATCTCAGCATTACTCTAAAACTAAGAGCCAAGACAATACAGTGTAAGAAAAGAAAACTACAGACCAGTATCTTTCACAAACATGATGCAAAATATTAGAAAATAAAATCCAATAATGTGTAAGATTTATACACCATGATCAAGTGGGATTTATCCCAAGTGTGCAAGGCTGGTTTGACATTTGGAAATCAATTAATATAATCTATAATACCAGTAGGCTAAAGAATAAAATTTAAATTATCTTACCAACAAATGAAAAAATCGTTTATCAAATCCAAACCTAAAGGGTGATGGAAACTTGT
Source organism: Hystrix cristata (assembly GCA_004026905.1). Lineage (NCBI taxonomy): Eukaryota > Metazoa > Chordata > Mammalia > Rodentia > Hystricidae > Hystrix > Hystrix cristata. Next base: position 233,781 of record PVJO010000253.1, read on the forward strand.
AGCAAACTAGGTATAGAAAGATATTCCGCAAAGTGATAAAGAAAATCCACAAAAAGTCTAGAGCTAACATCATACTGAAAAACTCAAAGTTTTCCTGCTAAAACAGAAAAAGCAAGACTATCCTCTCATCATTGTTTTTCAATATCACAATGAAAGTTCTAGTTAATGCAATAAATGGATATGAAAAGTAGGCAGATTTGTGAGCAATAAATAAAATTAATTTTGTTCATGGATGTAGATAATCTGACTTGACAAAAAGATGCCTGGAACTAATATGTAATTATAGCAAATCTGCAAGAAACAATGTTAATATAAAGAAGTCAATCGCTTTTATGTATACCAGCAATAAACAAGTGGAATTTGAAATTAAAATGTGTTGTCATTTATATTAATATTCCCTCTCCATCTTTGCTATGTATAAAGCTAACAAAATCAGTACAAAATCTATAGATTCCATTTTATTCTAGAAAGGATGGCCATCAACAAAATGTTGCTGAAGCTTCAGGGTAAAATGAACACTCCTCCATTATTGGTGTAAATGTAAATTAGTAAAACCACTCTGGAAATCAGTATGGAGATTCCTCAAAAAACTGAAACTAGAAATTCCATTTAACCTCACTCTTTCCCTTCTAGGTATCTTCCCCAAAGAGTTAAAGACATCATATTAGAGTAATACACGTATACCCATGTTTATAACAGCACAATTCGTAATAGCTAAATCTTGGCAGCATCCTATATTACTCTCAACAGATGAATGGATAAAGAAAATGTAGTATTTACACACAATGAAGTACATACTACTCTGCTATAAAGAAAGATAAACTTGAGTCATTTGTAGGAAAATGGATATACCTTGAGTATATGTTACTTGAAACCAATCGGACACAAAATCTTAAATATTGCATGGGTTTATCTTATATCAGAAATGAGAAAATATAAAGAGCAAACTACAAGACAGATAATAAGAAGTAGGGAGATAAATCTTTCTCAAATAGTAAGGTCATCAAGAAATGGAGGGAACAAAGAGAGAGGGGAGGGAAAAAGGATAGAAAGGAATTAAAATGCGTGAGGTACATGTACCAACTCCTCACAAGGAATGTAAACATTATGTACTGCAACCTGTAGTAATAAAAATAAATAAATAATAAACTCCATATCCGGAAAACCACAAAATGCTCATGAAAGATATCAAAGAAGATTAAAAACTGGAGAGAAATTCCATGTTCATGTGTAGGAAAATTCATATTGTCAAGATATCATTTCTTCCTCAACCTATAGTTTCAAGGCATTCCCAATCAAATTGTCACAGTATTCTGTGGATATAAGTAAACTGATTATAAACTTTAGAATAGCCATCTAAATATTGAAGAATAGAAAGTCAGAGGAATGACACTTCCCAACCTCAAGACTTACTACAAATGTACCCTAATGGAGATAGTATGATATTGGGGAAAGAAGGCAAACAGATCCAAAGAGAAGAATAGAAAGTCCAGAAATATATTCACATAAATATAATCATCTGATCTTTGACAAAGGAGCAAAGGCGATAGAATGGAGAAAAAATAGTCTCATCAACAAATAATGTTGGAAAAACTGGACATGCACATACAGAAAAGTAAATCTTGACACAAACTCTACATCTTTAATAAAAAGTTAAGTGGATCATAGACCTAAATTTAAAGTATAAAGCCACAAAACTGCTAGAAGACAGCATTGGAGAAAAACTAGGTGAAATTTGGTATTTCTATATAACAGTAATATAGAGACTTTTGTTATATTTTTCTGCCGGACGTTTAAGACCATATTAAAGTGAGAACTGTGTTAATCAAAATTAACCTCCTGCTGTCTATCAAGGTCAGTTAAGGCTCTTTAAAGGTTAGTCTTGGAGCCATGTGCAGTCTCTCAGGTCCCCTGTCCGTCCGTGTCAGCCACTAGGGTGTGTCATGGCCTTGCTTGACCATGGGGCATCTTGTGGAAGCATGGGAGATTTTTTTTTCAGTTTTGTTTTGTTTTGTTTTGTTTTGTTTTTTTCTTGCTCTGGTGACCCTATCTTTTGGAACACTGTACATCAGTTGACTTATTTTCTCTGGGATCCAACAGTCTCCCTGCTCAGGAGATTGAGTAACTCACCAAAGTTGTAGGATTGAGTGGAAAGGTCACCTCATGTCCTGGTTTTTGTTGACCTTGGAAGGCCAGGGCCATAATACTGCCAGTTCTCTCAACCCAGTTATCTTCACAGCTCTGGTCCCCAAACCTCAGTTATTGAACACCCAGAAGAGAAGGTTGGTTACATTGGTGCTGCAGTGGGAGCAGTAGGTTTAATTTTATGATCTTTTCTAGATATCAAGTGTCTTGAAATATATAATATGATCAATGAACTGTTATTTCTTTACAGATTGTGGTTGTCTTAGAAGTTGAATCACTGTAGAATGTTAACAGATAACAATTATAAAGTTTTACAGTGAAAATTTGAGATCAAGGGCAACATAACATTTTAGCATAACAATCATGATGACATTACTGTATTAGAACTATTAGGTTTTGTTATCTCTGAAACACATTTAACTGTTCATCTTAATATATAGAATAAATTTTTAGTCAGTTATGTTTATCTAATTTCAAGACGTTAAATGACATAAAGATATTTTTACCTAATTTGTTATCTTTTGACCATTTTCTGTTACCAGAGTGTCATTTAAGTAGAATGTATAGATTTATAGATGTACTTTACAGGTTATCAATGCCCAACCTTTACTTTTTAGAGACATTGCCTGGACTGCACAGTGTTTGAGCATCTGTAAATGATGTAACACATATACGGCACACACAGGGCAATCACAAGGCACAAACCTTGAAAAAGTGTCATATCATCTGGCTGGCTGTCTCATGCTGGGGTAGCATGTACATTTCATTACAAATAGCGAGAACACAAGTAAGGGAAAGCCAAATACTTGAGCCTAAAACATTTACCACCATAAACAACTTTAGCTGGATGTCACTAGTGTAATAAAATGTTTTTGGTTTGCTTCTTTGAAGGTCTTTACACTTGGGAAACACAAACGTACCATTTAATATACCACCTGGTTAACAATAATTTTTATCACAGCTATATAGAAACCTTTACATATTTAGTTTCTGCACTTAAAACAAATTTTTGACACCTTTAACAGGTTTTCAAAGTGTAACTATATTGACAAGAATTAAGCACATCTTTACAGTTCTGGTAAGTTTAGGAAACAGTGTTAATGACCACAAATAGACTTACTACCCAATATACAAGTGTATCTCATTTATACGATAAAAAAAAAGTTTGTTTATTCAAAACCAATAGATATAGATCAAATTTAAATGTCAGGGCTAAATTTAAAGAAGTGTCAAATCTTGATAATTTTATATGTTTAAAATCTAAACATATATTATATAAAAGACAACACCTTTTAGTTACTTTGTATGGATTAAACTTACATAGTTTTTACTCTATACGCTTAATTTTAAAGCTTGGATTCACAGCATAGCCTGTTTTTAAATGTACACATACATATATGCCCAAATATATTTTATGTCATAAACTAATAAAATATTTATTTAGCCGATCATGAACTGATTATTGAAAACATTTTATAGATTAACACTCAAATACACTTTAACTCTTAAAGCTCAGTTTTTATTAACCAAAAGCTTAACAATGAGAACACAAGAAACTTATTCTATTAATATATAGAACATTTGCCTTTAATCAAGTTTTGAAAGTTCAATCAAGAGCATCTCAATAATTTAGAAAACCAGATTTTTACACATAGAAAAGTTAAACTTTTAATTATAACCAAAACCAATTACTTTAGATGACTCATCATAACATTTAACATATTTTAAGATATATATGGAGATATATATATTAAGATATATGTCTTAAAATACATTTTAAATATAGATAGATCTTTTAAAATATGTATATCTTATATATATGTCTATATAAAATCTTCTACCAAGAAAACTTCTTCAGTTATGGTACACAAACAATAATAGACATTGCATTTATAACACCGATTTTTTATATTATCTTGGTTATCTAACAACTTGGATGGAAATATGTTACCAACTTTAAAGACATCTTTACTGTTACTAAGTGATTTCAATTAGCCTACTATTAAGCTCTATGAACTGCAAGCATTTGAGACAATGTTCTGAGTGTTTATTTATCTATAAGCCAATTTAAGTAAAACATTTGGACCATAATGTATACTTAAAGTTAACTTAACACACAGGAGTTAGGAATTTAGCTCAGTGGTAGATCACTTGCCTAGCAAGTACAGGGTCCTGAGTTCAATCCCCAGGACCCCCCCCACACACACAAAAATTAACACACAGAAACATACATATTAACTTAAATCATATGTAAACTTTATATTGTCAAACTTTAAGGCTTTTATTCATATGTAAGCCTTGAACCTGTCAGTCTTTACCTGATAATATTTTAAATATGTTTGCCTGCCCTGAAAATCTGTATGAATGGTCTTTCTATGGAAATCTTGAAAAGAGCCAAAGGAAAAAAAATAAAAAAGAAATTGCTGAGCTCGAAAAAATATTTTTCTTAAACAAAGCAGCTGCAGGTGCTGTAACCGGTTAAAACACATATTGAACGGACAAATGGACAAACACACACAAGACAGTTTAATTCAGAATGCCCTCGGATGTGTATTGTCCAAGTAGAACGACAATAACAATAACCCTTTTACAGTTTTTAGGTTTGTAACTATAAACTGACTAGTCAGAACTCTTCTTAGAGGTCACTAATTGACAAAGATCTCTCGTAATAAGAATCAGAAAGAAAAAAAAGTCCCTTTTTTAACCTGTGAAAACAAAGACTGTTTTTTTAAGAAAAGGGCCTAGACTGACAGTTTGTCTAAATGAAATAGCCAGCTGCACCCACATATAACTGCTCCTTCTGAAGAGGCAGACTGTTAAAGATAATTTCAACTATTTTATTATCAGGGGATGCTCATCTTTTTCCTGATTAATAGTTGACAATTTAAAGTAATCAGAGGGCTTAGTTCTTGTCCTTAGAGTACGGAGAACAAGGGAGAGGAACGCCAGGCTTAGTGGTGGTAGATGCATCAGGCTGTGCCTTAAGGACCGGAGACATCTGGTTTTGTGGTGGCCCACATCTGCACTTTGAACACTAGTCCAGATTGTCTCTTAATGCAAAGAAAGTGTAAACATAAGGCCCATTTGATCATCCTCCTTCTGTCTTACAGTACAACTCCAGCTGTAAAACGGTACCACAATCAGCACTTCCCTCTGCATTCCTTTTTTGCCTCTGGGGAAAGGCAGACTACGCACAGGTGCAGAAAAATATTAGACAGCTCTTCCTCAGAGTGTGAAGGTTGAACAATTTCCAGTGCTTAAGAACACACTTATATTAAGGCTTGTACGTATGTGTGTTCTTTGAGGTAGCTCCCCTTGGTGTCACCAAGGAGTCAATTCCCTCACCGTGTCTCAGGATGGGTATATTCTCCTGCTGGTTCTGCCAGTCACAGGAGAAAACCACTGCCCGGCACAGTGTTATCCAAAACCCTCATGCGTGCTTTCCTGGATGAGCATGAAGGCCAATTCTCTTCTATCCCAGGGATGTGGTTATGTAGTCCACAAAGGAATGAGAAGTATATTGGCATTTATTAGTGATGATAAAAACCATCTATAACAGAGGTGAACTGCCAAAATTGTACCCTACCCTCAGACATACCCAAGATATGTGCTGCAAAGCAGTTAGAAATTCAAAAAGCCATTCCAAAGAGCTATCTAAAATAAGACAACAAGCTATCTCATGACCACCAAACAAATCAAAACAGGAATATACGTAAATCCCTCAACCAATGTAGAAGTAAGTCTAAATGCAGCATATACAAAACAGTACAAGTCCCATTTGCAAAAATAGAAATGCTCATCAAACTAACCTAAATATGAAGACATCAGAATTGCCCATGTTCGAAGATTAAATCTATTATCATTTTAACAAAAAAGTAAAGGAACAAGAAACTGACAAACAACAGAAAATTTTTGGTTACCTAAATGAATCATTTTCCAGTCAAAATATTTAGGGGTGCCATGAAACAAAAGCAAACTATTTTCTCCTTCCAAAGATCATGCTAAGGCCTCCAAAATAATATAGGAGAAATGTAACTCCCAACCTTCCAGATGTCAGGTGTACCGAGTTTATGTCACCTGAAATTGAAGAATGAATTCCAAGGAGTAATGGAGGTTAAGAGTAGGAAGGTTCATTGAGAGATAGCTCCTGACAGACAGAAGGGGTCCCAAAAGTGGGTTGCCATCAAGGCTGTATGTCATGCGTAATTTATACAGCAAAGTGAGTACTACATGGGTCAAGTTGCATCAAACTACGGGATTACAAGTATAGCTGCTTAGCTAATATCAACCTAATAGGGAAGCAGGGCATGTAGCAAGGGTATATGGTCGACACCATTAATCTTGTCTTATCTCTAACTTTTAAAACAGGAACATTTTGAGAAGGAATGGGTCTATGTGCTCCACTTACCCACCTGGATGTCTGATGTGTATCTCGACTTAATGGGCTGGGTGGTACTAATTACTATATAGTCTCAAGTTCTACTTATCCCATAGAGAAGAGTGCAAGTCTGGCCATTGTGACTTTATATTGAGGACTGGCCTTCTTCAGATGTGCCTCCAGCCACAATTCTGGTGTCTTTATTTTTCAGTGATTTCCTGGGGAGTCCTGTCCCTTGCTGTATATTATTTTCCATCGAACGTATTTGCTTATAACATGGCAAAGTGAGAAGATTTCTCAGAGTAACGTGACGCAAGAGGGTAGGGGAGTGTGGGGAGTGTTCTGACAAGGGAGGACCACAGACAGGACAGGCAGGAAAGGAAGGACCAAGCTGAAGAATAAATCAGCAAGATTCTGTGAAGGACATGTCGATGACCAAGGCCAGGACACCTGGAGGCTCAGTAAACAAAGGCCTCATTAGATTGGCTGTTTAAAGTTACAATAACGGTGCTTGCAAGCATATGTCTGCTACATATCCCACATTCCTATAGGCCCACTTCTACATCAAACTTTCTGGCTTGTAACCCCGTATGTTGATCTCGATTTAGCTAAGATGCAGTCAATTTTGTGTATGAAAACCTCTAGACAAGAGAGTCCCTTTGGCAACACTTTTTGGGGCCCATCCGTGGTTCATTTGCCTGGGAACTTTTTGCTTGAAGCTTAAAATAAATCTTACTTTCTGATTTCACTCTACAATACTTTTGTCCAGTCCTATTTTGACTCTCTACCTTGTAATTCCTTCTGGATTGAGAGAAGAATCCACCAGCTGGATGACAATAATCTTCACTGCCATCTCATCCACCCCACCATGGCTGCTATCAAAGCCACCATGACCAGTGAAATTTGCTTCATGACCAAAGTTCTCATTGCCACCAAAACCAACTCCATGACCATCACCGAGGCTTCCAGAACTCTTTCAATCTCTGGTTATATGAAGCACTAGCCATCTCTTACTTGGATAAAGTTTTCCTCACTTCACAGTTGTGGCCATTCACGATATGGTATTTCTGATCCTCAATCTTACCCACAGAGTCATAATCGCCAAAGACTACTGAAACAAGCACCTCTTTCTCCACTGCCTCAACCAGTCATGCTTTCAATCACTTTCATTTTACCATATGATTCAAAATCATCTCATAAATAATATTCTTCAGTGTCTTCTTGAATGGAAACAGCTAAGATCTTTTCCACAGCGGAGTGGATCATCTGTTGAGACACCCCTTTTGGTTCTACCAATCTCCCCACCTGTTTTGTGTGACCCAATTTGCATTCATGGCTGCTTTCACCTCCTTTCATTTTCACACGGGGGCCTAAGTGATAAACCCAAAGCCGCCACAGAAAATGGTGTCTGGAGCTCTCAGTCCAGTTTGGAAATCTTAGTCCATTACCATATTGTCCACCATTGCTCAGAATGGCTCTTTAGGCTCATCATTTGTTTCAAAGCTCAGCCCTCTGAAGAGCAGCTTCTGCAGTAGTCAAGGCTCTTTGAGACTCTGACTTAGACATCACAGCAATGGGAAGAAGGACTTCAGTGAGGCTGCCTTGCCAATGTCCATGAGCAGAAAGCTGATAATGGATTTCGAGATACACCATGAAAGGCACTAATGGATAACATAAAAATTAACAGAAGTTTATTAAAATTTAAAAGTTATATTCTGTGAAAGACAATGTCAAGAATGAATGATCATACGTATGCAACTGTCTCTATAGTGTGCTGACCTATTCTTTCTGGTAAAATGTGAGAAGTGGTATAATTGGATCAAATAGTGGCACCATTTTTAGTTTCTGATAAAATGGATGGAGAAAATGTGCTATATATGCACAGTGGAGTGTTGCTCATCTGTAAAGAAGAATGGAATTATGGCATTTGCAGGAAAATGACGCAACTGGAGATCATCAAATTAAGCAAAATAAGCCATATTCAAAAAGACAGGTATTGTATATTTTCTTTCATAAGCGCAAACTAAGAAAAACCAATAAGAGAGAGATGGCATGAAATTCAATAGGAAACTACTAGAGAAGGGAAAGGTAATAGGAGTTTAAGGAGAAGGGGAGTTAATAGGGGTGGAAATGATCAAAATATGTTGCTTGCATGTAAAAATGCACCAAATCGAAACTCATTATTCTGTATAACTAGCATGAATGAACAAAAATAATTAAAAATATAATTCAAACATACAGGTTCACACCTCTAATCCCAGCACTCTGGGAAGCTGAGGCAGGAAAATGGCAAGTTTCAGCCCAGCCTGGGCAGCATAGTGACCTACCAAGACACTGTCTCAAATAAGAAAAAAATTTTAAAAAGGCTGGGGACGTAGTTCAGTGAGTAGGTCCTGGGTTCAATCCACAATACTGCAAAAAAAAAAAGAAAAGAAAAGAGAAAAAATATACTTTAAATTTAAATAAACATTTAAAAGAGTGTCTGACTTATTTTAGAATGAATGCCATAAAATCAAATGAAAAACTGTGATTAAAATTTTTTGATATACACAGCATATGAATTATTTAAATAAGGTGTGCTTCAAGAATCAAGATTCTCATTTTTATAATTGAGATAAATATTTCATATTGCAAAGAAATAATGTGAGGACTAAGTGACATTACAAGTAGGGTCTGACACATCACAAAAGTTGGGTTATAATTTTTATTCTGTGCAATTGTTATTACTTTTACTATTGTTATTATAATTTTTGTTATTATCCTTGATATTGCTTTCTAGAAGAAAATGAATTCACAGCTCTACATCTCTTTAGAAAATATTTTCCACTAATATATTTGTTAGTTATCCAAAATACACAAAGAATTCTTAAACTGAACATAGAAAGTGAAAAACTAGATTTAAAAATCTGAACAGCCGCTTCAGCAAAAAGATATGCAGATGGAAAGCAAGCATATGAAAAGAATTCAACATCATACATTCTTAAGAAAATGCAAATTTAAACAACAATGAGATATACATTGATTAGAAGGGCTGAAATTCAAAACACTTGCAACACCAAATGGTGATGAAAATGTGGAGAAACAGGACTCCCATTTATTGGTGATTAGAATGCAAAATGGTGCAGCTAGTTTGTTACTTAGTAACATGCATTTGCGTTGCCTTCATGTCCTTTTTGGGTAATTTCAGGCAAAATTAAGAAATTTTTAATATGTGATCCAATAATTACACTCCTTGTTTTAAACCAAACTAATGGAAAATTATTTAATTAAACCACAGACTTTGGATAATAATTTTGTATCAATGTAGATTCATCAACTACAGCAATTGTACAACTCTGGTGTGGGATGCTGATAGTTGAGGATATTCTGCATGTGCAGTGATGGGGTAACTTGGAAATCTTCTTACCTAATACTCAATTTTACTGTGAATCCCCCAAAACTACTCTAAAAGTAAAATTATTAACATTTTTTAATGTAAGAAAAGACAATGTTAATGAATGCTTGAATATTGATCCCAGACTAATAAAATGGTACCCTTAAGTAAAACAAAAAATATACTTCTTTGAGGAATCTCCATATTGATTTCCACAGTGGTTGGACCAGTCTGCATTCCCACCAACAGTGGAGGAGGGTTCCTTTTTCCCCACAGCCCCTCCAGCATTTGTTATTGGTTGATTTTTCCATATACGCAGTTCTTTCTGGAGTGAGATGGAATCTTAACATTGTTTTGAGTTGCATCTCTCGAATGACTAGTGATGTTGAATGCTTCTTCGTATATTTATTTGCCTTTATAATTTCTTCATCTGAGAAATGTTTATTCATTTGGGAGGTTTAATTTTTTTGAGTTCTTTGTATATTCTAGATGTTAGACCTTTGTCTGATGGATAGCTAGTAAAATTTTTTTTCCCAGTTTGTGGGTTTTCGCCCTGCTCTATTTGTGATTTCTTTTGCTGTGCAAAAGCTTTTTAATAGCATGTGGTCCCAAGCACTGATTCTTCATGTTGTTTCCTGTGCAGTTTGGGTTATGTTCATAAATATTTTCCCTACCTCTATGTCTTCGAGGGTTCTTCCTATTTTATTCTCCAGTAGATTTAGTGTTTCTGTTTTAATGTTTAGATCTTTGATCCACTTTGATTTGAGTTTAGTATTTGATTCAGCTAGCCCCCTACTGGGGATCTTCCCAGAAGAACAGGAATCCTCATACCACAGGGATGTATGCACAACCATGTTTATAGCAACACAATTTGTAATACCTAAGTCTTGGAAATAGCCCAAATGCCCAACAACCAGTGAATGGCTAAAGAAAATGTGGTTTTCCTACAGAATGGAGTACTACACTGTCATAAAAAGGATAAACTAGAGTCATTTGTATGTAAATGGATGTTCCTTGAGAACGTACTATTAAGTGAAATAAATCAGACACTCATGAGTACACATCGAATTGTTTCTCTGATATGAGAAACCATGGCTGTAAAAAAGGATGGAGAGGTATAATAGATAAATATAAAAGGAAGATAATATTAAAAGGAGAAGATCATTGGAGGGAGAGGGGGGAGAACTGGGAAGGGAAAAAAAAGGATAGAAAAAGGAAAGGGAATTTATAGAGAAATGTGAATGAACCTGCTGTAAACAGGGATGAAGAGAATAGAGGGGAAGGGTGGGGAAGAGGGGGGAGAACAAAGTTGCATCATGTACAGGCACAAAATAAATGTGATGAATGTAACCATTATATGTACATTGTACCAATAAATGTTCTTTGTTAAAAAATAAAAGAAAATAAATTCACCTTCGGACTGTAAATATATATATATATATATATAAATATATATATATATATATAAAATATATATATATATAGCACTGAAAAAGCTAGTTAATGTTGCAGTATTTTCAGAGCATATGGAATGTTTCTATTTTCCTCTAGAAGGCTGTGTATAATTCACTTCCCAAGTCTGAGATATAAACATATCCATAATGATTTGGGTTCAAAAACTAGGGCGGAATCGCTGGGGATAATTTCAGATAAACTATTTCAATGTACCACTTAATAAGTTCAGGCTGGAAAAAGGACTTATATTGAAATCTATGTTCTGCTGCTTGTTAGCTATGTAAGCTTAGACAAACAGCGAAAAAAATACATAGCACCTCTCTCATGGAGTTATTATGACAATCAAATGGAAATTCATTATAGTTGCTAACTATAAAGACGTGAGAATGAAATGTAAAATGTCTATCTTATAGTATATGAAAGTTAATTTATATTAATAGTAGTGACAATAGTTTAAATTGCAAACATTATATGACTGAAAAATTTGGTCCACTCAGATTTTACATTGTTTTTATATGACCGGAATTGTAGTAAAATTTGATGCAATATTGACCAAAAGGAACATTGTCTTTGAGTAGGTTTGTGGGACTTTTAAGATTACACTTCCCCTCAAAACTGCACTTTACACCAAGCTGTTCAATTGCATCTAGTAATATTTCATTGATCTACATGCATTTATCTAGCACTGTACTATAGACAATATACTATGGCACCACAAAATTTAACATATAAAAGAATAAAAAAGTATCATTGCACAATTGTTGTGAGAAATACAGAAACAGATTAGTATGGCGGTTATGGCTCAAACTCTCTGCCGAAGTTGAAGTCAAGGTGTCATTGAGGGTTGTAGTCTCTGAAGACTTCACAGGAGGCTAGAGAAATCACTTCTAACCTAATTTGTGTAGATTTTGGCAAAAGGCTTTAGTTCATCAAAATACGGACTGCTTCATAGGCCTGCTCGAGAAATGCTTCTACTAGAAGATTGGCTAGGAAGAACTCTCGAAGACATAGGGGTAGGAAAAAAATTATGAACAAACTTAGACTGCACGGGAAACAACACAAAGGATCAGAGCTTGGGCTCACATCCTGTTAAAAAGCTTTTGCACATCAAAAGAAATCACCAGCAGAGTGGCACAAAAACCCACGGAGTGGGAAGAAATTTTTGCCAACCATTCCTCAGACAAAGGTCTAACATCTAGAATATACAAAGAACTCAAAAAAATCAGACCCTCCAAATTTAGAGACCAAATCCAAAAATGGGCATCTGAAATGAATAGATACCTCTCAGATGAAGAAATACAAATGGCAAACAAATACATGAAAAAGTGTTCAACATCACTGGTCATTCGAGAGATGCAAATTAAAACAACACTAAGATTTCATCTCACTCCAGAAAGAATGGCTATTATCAAGAAATCAACCAATAACAAGTGCTGGCGGGGCTGCGGGGAAAAAGGAACCCTCCTCCACCGTTGGTGGGAATGTAGACTGGTTCAACCACTGTGGAAATCAGTGTGGAGATTCCTCAATAAATTACAATTGGAGGTTCCATTTGACCCAGCTATTCCTCTCCTTAGTATCTTCCCAGAAGAATTAAAAACATCATATCACAGCAATATATGTACAACCATGTTTATGGCAACACAGTTTGTAATAGCTAAGTCTTGGAAACAACCCAAATGCCCGACAACTAATGAATGGCTAAAGAAGATGTGTTTTTTCTACACAATGGAGTACTACAGTGCCATAAAAAAGGATAAACTTGAAATATTTATAGGTAAATGGATGCACCTTGAGAGCATACTCTTAAGTGAAATAAAATAGACACACATGAGTGCATATTGAATTGTTTCTCTGATATGAGAAACCTTAAGTGTAATTAAGGACAAAAAAGTGTAATAGATACTAAGTAAAAGAAAGGTAATATTCAATAGGGAGGAGAATTAGAAAGGGAGGAAGGGGAAAAGAAGGAAAGGAAAAAGAAAAGAAATGGAAAAGGGGGAACATGTAAATAAAGCTACTGTAAATAGGGAAGGGAAGGGGAGTGGAAGGGAGTGGTGGGGAAGAGGGAAGGAACCAAGATATAGCATGTACAGGTACAAATTAACTATGATAAATGTGATTACTATGTATACAATGTACCAATATAAGTTCTTGGTAAATAAAATTGATTAAAAATATATATATAAACTAAATTTTTTCATAAGCAAAAGTGATCTTTTGCTCTAACATGTGATCCAGTGTCAACGAATTTGTGACAGTATGAATCATTGTATATTTAATAGATTTTGTTTTCTCATTAGAGTTCTTATTTCCTATTCCTGGATACCACCCACAGAGTTCTTAAAATCCTTGGTAATTCTTGTTACTTCTCCTTTATGACTCCTGATTTTTATCAATTCAAATAAAAAAAATGATGAAAATTTAAAAAAAGAAATGCTTCCACGAAACTGAATGATCCAAGAAACAGGGAGAGCAGGTGAGAGGATGCCCAATAACGAAGTCACGATTACTCATAGTCATCGTTTCTGCTCTTGGTCGCACAGACCGACGCTTTGGTGAGGATGCTACACACAGGTTAGAGTACCAAGAGATGGCATCACTGGAGATCATCTTGGCAATTGGTCTTAATAATTAGTGACTGTGAATTTACATGCTTTGGCCTTTAGGTTCTTTCATTATCTAGTCTCAGTTTCTCCTAGTATTTTAATCATATTACAATAACAACCAGAATAATATACATTTCTGCTGCAAAAAAAAAGATGTTATTGATAATGCAAAATACAACATTCTCACTGTTTGAAATGCAAGTATGCAAGTACGTGCAATTTTCTTTCTCAAATAAGATCAAATGTGTTTAAGAAATGACCCCATGAAGACTTCACAAATTATTGTTGTGCTCTTATTCTTGGGTTAGCCAATAATTATTTAACATTTAAAAATATTATTCTCATTATTAAATCATTGTAATGAACAAATGGAAACTTACATCTAGCTTCCCATAATGAGATTCTGCTTATGGGGTCACATATGAATCAACAAAATTAGCTTTAAAATGACAATTTTGTGCCTGATGCATGTGCCTGTGTGGAGTGTCTGTGTATGTGTTTATGTATCACAGTAATTACTACATTTAAATAGTCTCATTAAATTTTGTTTTTAAGATATCTTAGGTGCTTATCACAGTTTGTATCATATGATAATAGGACATTTAAATAATGTGTTTAATCGAGTGGAAGATGACAAAGATACTGATATCTATCATGAAATGAAGAAGTATATATTTTGTGCCTACAGGAAGGTAACATGACATATAGTTCAGTAGTTTTCAAACATCTATGTGCATCAGAACCTATTTAAAATCCCAGACTCAGGGATTTGCTTTGACATGTTGGAAGGAAGCCATGTGATTTGTATTTTTAACCAGCACTTTCAAGTGATTTGCTGTAGCTAGTCAGTGTTCAGTGTTATCTCTGAACTTGTACCTAAGTGCAGCCCAGATGCCACCAAGTCCATTTCAATAACCAAGTAAAATAGATCAAGCTCCTGTCTTCTCTGCTGGGGAAATTTGTTACTACATCCTATCCTCTGATATTTTCAAGTTTTTTTTTTAATGTGTTACCCAAAACGCAAGTAAATAAACAGATATATTAAACTTCATCAAATTATGAAATAATTCTGCTTCAAAGGACACCATCCAAATATGAAAAGACAAAACACAGATTGGGGCAAAATATTTGTAGATTATATGTCTGATAAAGATTATAGTCCATCTTACAATTCAATAGTAAGAAAACAAATACCCCAATTAAAATTGTGCAAAATATCTGTATAGACTTGCCAGGCGTGGTGGCACATGCTTGTAGTTCCTACACTCGGGAGGCTGAGGCAGGAGGATTACCACAAGTTCAAGGCCAGAATGAGCTACATAATGAGTTCAAGGCCAGTCTGACCTTCATAGCAAGACTCTGTCTCAAAATACCAAAAAAAAAAAAAAAACCTGAAAAGACATTGTTCTAAAAAGATACACAAATGGCAAATAAATGTATGAAAAGATGTTCACCATTAGTCATTAGGGAAAGGTAAAGCAAAATCACAAACTGTTTTTTTAGTTCCTCACTAAATCAAATACACAACCTCTCTATGTCCCAGAAATTCCACACCTAGATACAAGCAGAAAATAATTGAAAATATGTATTCAAAAACCTTGTGTCATGGCTAGTATATAGATGCCTTGCCAAAGTCTCATGTGCCCCTAGATGCTTTTCAGAGCTGGCTGGATCTAGGGCACGTGATATTGGGACTAACGCTGTGTGGTACTAAATTAGCCCACTAACTGAGTTTAGCATAGTTCTAGGTGTGGATAATGAAAGCCCTACCCTGGGTGTGGGTGGCGCTAATTGGCAGGCTTGTAGCCTGAATGGAATATAAAGAGAGAGAGGCAAGGTAGGCTGGCTTCTGTTGCTTGCCACCATTGCTTTCTGCCTGCCAC
Organism: Hystrix cristata; assembly: GCA_004026905.1. Lineage (NCBI taxonomy): Eukaryota > Metazoa > Chordata > Mammalia > Rodentia > Hystricidae > Hystrix > Hystrix cristata. The sequence goes on from PVJO010000253.1 coordinate 249,624, forward strand.
ATCGTGAACCATTTCTCCTCTGCAACACCCCTCTGCCAGGCTTTCCTGCCTTGGAGCCAGCAGATTATCAACTGAAATCTCTACAAGCTGTGAGCTAAAATAAACTTTTCTTCTCTTCATTTTGGGTATTCAGTATTTTGTCTCAGCAAAGAGAAAAGTAACTAAAACAACTTGTAAACAAATGTTCATAGTGGCAATTTTCGCAGTGGAGAAGGTGGAAGCAACCATGTGTCCAACAACAGATGAATGGATAAACAAAATGGGATATATCCATACAATTGAATATTATTGAGACATAATGAAGTACTGATTCCTAAAAGAACATGGATGAATCATGAAAACATTTTACCATTTGCAAAAGAGCAGACACAAAAGACCACATACTGTGTGATTCTAAAAAGATATGAAATTAACTTTTTATTCTAAGTAGATATGAAATATCCATGATAGACAAAATCATAGTAATTAAAAGTGGATTGATGGTTGCCAGGGATTGGGGATGACAGAATGAGGAGTTCCAGCTAATAGATGTAGAGATCCTTTGGGAAATGAAGAAAATAGGCTGGAATTATGCAATAATGGTCAATGTACAACTTTGTTAATATGTTAAAACCACTAAATTGCATACTTTACATAAGTTTTATGATATGTGAATTATATTTCAATAAAACTTTCATTAAAATAATAAGACCCGGGCTGGGAATTTAGCTCAGTGGTTAAAGTGCTTGCCTTGCAAGTACAAGGACCCGAGTTCGATCCCCAGCCCCACAAAAAAAAAAAAAAATAAGACCCCATTCTACCTGGGTATGCCACATGAAAATTAATAAAACATTTCAAATATAAAAATGGTATTTTAGAATATAATGTACATCTTTTCAGTTGTACTTTGAGGAAAAGAATTTGCTAATAATGAAGCTGCCATTAAAACTTTCTCTCTTTTTCTACATTTTATTAATTGTTTCATTGAAAATGCTCTCAGTTCTTAAAAAAAAAAAAAAAAAAACAAGAACAAGAACACCAGTGGTTTAAATACTGGCATTTCATTTTATTTCACCACTAGAAGACAATTCAGGCTGCCCCTGAGTTGGTTCTGGAGTTCAGTGCACTAGAAGACAATTCAGGCTGCCCCTGAGTTGGTTCTGGAGTTCAGTGATATCACAGTACTGCTATTGGGATATTTATCACTTCTATTCACTGGACCATTCTGTTGTGATCAGATGATTGTTACCACCACTCCAAATACTACATTCTTGCACCAATGCCCCAGAATGGTGGGAAGCATGAAGAAATATTTTCTTACACAGTTTTGACATTTTTTACAGCAAGGAAAATCTTTCCCAGAAGTCACTTTTTTTTTTTTTTTTTTTGGTGCTGGGGATTGAACTCAGGGCCCTGCATTTGCTAGGCAAGCACTTTACCACTTGTACCACTTGAGCTAAATCCTCAACCCCACCATTAAATTTCTACTTGCATTTTATTTGCCAGAATTAGGTAACATGTCCATACCTAGTGCAATTAATAGGAAAGCAACAAGTAATTTAGAACAATCATAATTCTTTCCCTACAGCTCGGAATGAAATAAAGGCTGCTAGCAAATAAGTGGGAAATTCCTGTCACAGGGCAACCAAAATCACATGCCACAATTCTGTTGGTCTTAGACAGGTTTAATCATTCTTAATAACTCTGAATATAGTACTAATTTCTGCCCTGTTATACAAAATTCCATGTTGTTGGAAAAGAAAGTCGGAATACGTGCAAACAAATCACCTCTATAAATATGACTTAAGTGTTTAAAAATAAAACTAATTTCTTTTCATAAATGACTGGTGATTTCCCACCATCATTCTAATTTTTACTGATCTTGTTACCTCAACATGAAATAGTCTCTCACCAAGAGAAAATTCAGACTTTTGTAGGGACAGCATTTATACAATTTTGGAAACTCTATTTAAGAAAAAATACAATTAGATTAAAAAGTGAATATTTGCTTAGATTAGAAAATCAATCACAACAAATTCAATATTTCAAAAAGCTAACAAAACAAACACTGTATAATCAAGAAAAATGAAATGTTATCTATTTGCATTACCTTTATCCATTGAGTTTTGGAACTAATTACTGCTGATTACCTCTTTATATGATGATGATTTTATAAATTTTAGAGGAAATAGAAAGATAACTTATTCTTTCCTTCAAGTACTTTGTAAAAACCAGCGCTCTTCCTGTTATTGTTAGTAAGCCTAAAGCATGTCACTACATGCAAACATTGTCACTGTTTGTAATGTGGCTCACGATCTGTGCCTTATGATTACAGAAATCTACATACATTGTATTTCATATGATTTCCAATAAAAGGAAAAAATATAGTCTTTTAATAATTATATTGTCTACCGTACTCCTAACAGGAGAAAATATTTGACTCGACTAATGAGAACCTATTCCCTTGTTTGTAATTTTATATATTTAATGATTTAAAAACTTATCCACAGGAAAGCTTTTGAGTTCATACAATTCAGATTTTGTTTCCCAAATCCTTTCATATTTTTAGTACAGGAAGCTGTAAGTATTTGTATCACAACATGATTCCAGCTTTGCATCTACATGTTGTAGGCATAAGAGCTGGTAAAAATTTGTACATTAAGATATTTTAGCCATTTCTTATTCTTTTTTTTCTTCCCACTCTCTTTACCTGGCAAACTGGAATGGTCAAAGTCATGTTAGGGATCTGGCTAAAGGAAAGTGGATTTGAACTTGATTTAGTTGGCATATAATAGAATATATTTATGTGATGCAATTCACTTTCACATTCATGAGTTGCCCTAGAATAGGAGTATGTTACAGGCTTACACTGACGTAATTGTGTTGAATGCATTACTACATTATTATAATTAATGTATTATTATGTATTATATCATAGAATATTACACAAGCAGAATCCATCCAAAAGAAAGTATAACAAATTAAATACTATGTATTCTAGATATTACAATGTAATGAAAATTTCAAGTAGTATAAAGGTAACAAGAGCTGGCAAATCAGATTTTTAAAAACTGTAAGATAGAAATATAAAATGAAGATATTTTATTCAATGGGAAGCAGAATATTTAAGGCATGTCCATGCAAATCCTGCCTTCTTTTCAGTTATACATCAGTGTTTTGTATGTGATAAAGAATAAAGTGTGTGGACATCTCACAAAATGTTACGTGCTTATCACTGATTTCTTATTTAGCAAACAACAAATTATTTTTGATGTTTTCAACTAATGACTGTCCCAGCCCAAAAAAATATATATTGCTTGTATTTAATGTTTCATGCTAAAAGCTATAAATTAATTGTTTATAGCTACATTCCATTCCAAAGCTTCATGGACTTTTGGAAGGTAATTGGATTGTAGGAGTTTATACCTGATTTGCTTTTTGGAAGTGTGGGTCTAGTCCCTGTCCACATGACCTGGGAAGGTGTGTCTCCCTTCCTGGCTCCTACCTTGGCTCTCTGTGCTTCTTGGACCCAGGAAGTGAGCAGCATGTTTTTGCTATGCCCCTTTGCCATGCAATTCTGCCCTGCAGCCTACAAACCATGGACTGTAACTGTGCAGCAAAGTACAACTCTCTACTTTAAGCTGTGGATGTCGAGTATGGTGTCTCAGCCTTGAGGAGAGTGAATAAGACGTGTTTATAAGAAGTTCTGCTTTGATTATCACCATCAACATCTGATATGAGAACACATAAGTGTAAATAAGGACAAAAAGGTATAATAGATATTATGTAAAAGAAAGATGACATTCAAAAGGGAGGAGAACTAAAGAGGAAGGAAGGAGAAAAGAAGGAAGGGAAAAAGAAAAGAGAAGAAAAGGAGAAAAATGTAAAATTGAAATAAAGCTGTTGTAAATAAGGAGGGGAGGGGGAGTGGAAGGACGGGTGGGGAAGAAGGAGGGAAACCAAGATATACCATGTACAGGGAAAAATTAACTATGATGAATGTGATCATTATGTATATGATGTATCAATACATGTCCTTAGTAAATAAAAAAAAGATAAGTGATGAATATAGTTCTGAATCAGGTTCCATGATGTGAAATGCTAAAAAAAAAATTATCATGGAACAATAAATAAAATGAATGTCCTAAACATCCTAGCTTAATTGTGGTTATTGACTACTTTCCTTTTAAATAAATGTTTCCTGATTGTAAAATGATGTATACTCTTTTTTTAAAAAATGAGAAAATTAGACATTCTAAATTAATAATTTTTGCACAGCTGTATTCCACTTTTTTCTGCTACATTGCATATCTTACGAATTTTCCAAATATTTTATAATTCTTTGTATACATCATGTTCAGAATTTCATTTTAATGATAACTTACAGCAATGAGACTAAATAAAATGTTACACTGAAAAATATTAGACTATTTAAAACTAAGTGTACTGTATTATATTGAGAAAGAATATGTATAATCAGAGCCTATCAGTTGTTTGTTAAACAATACTGCATTTTAAAATAATTGCCTCTTTTAATGGTGGTTATTTATTTGAATTCTCATGTATGGAAATTAATAACTATAAATACATGACTAAAGCATTTAACTAAAACATATCATTAATAATTCCTAAGAAATACTTTAGCTGTCATAGAAATAGGAGTAGACTTTTAATTCATATTTCTCCTAATTAATGAGTATGTTTCTTACCTAAATTGATGTAAATGTACAATCACTCAAATACTCAACCACAGAACTTTGGACAGCTTAAACCATGTCTTCCCTAATTCAGGAACTCATTAAAGTTTCCGGTAACATATTTTCAGCGTTTCATTGGACTCAGGCCAGTGGCCAGGTTTTATTTTAGATGGTATCTGTTCTGAGGTGCGCCAAACCATTTTTAAAAATCTTATGGGAAAGACTAAAACAAAGTAGTAGACTGTCTATCTATGAAAGTGTCCAGAGTCTTTATCAATGATTAAGAATAATATTCCATCTTGTCTTGATGTAGTTTCCTTAGAATAGAGAAGAGTCTAAATCTTGATATCATTTTTTACAAAACCATTTTTTTGAGGAGAGAGAGAACAGGTGGCTAAAAGAGAGAAAGAACTTTAATTTATCGAAGTGACTAAATCTTCCTAAATCCATAAATAGTATCTAGTTCTCCACTTGTTCAATTCTTAAAATTTAAATGCATTTGGCCATTAAACTATTACAACTAATAATTTTGGAGTATGATTTCAGTAATGCATTTTAATTTGAAACTATCAACATTGAGGATGTCACTGTGAATTACGAAAATTCTCTATTTAATTTTATTTGTTCCTATTGGCTATGAGGAAAAGATTTTCATGAAATAAAGGTTAATAATAACTTCACTTCAGCCTTAATTACTTTTCTTTCCTGATTCATTTTTTAACTGGCTAATCAAACTTAAGTGCCCTTTAAATCAGTATATCAATGACAATTTGTTTCCAATTAACAATAAAAACCTTCTTTGATCCTTTCACTTTTATGGGATAAATTTTTATTTTCCAGACTAACATGCATAACCATATATTTTCTGTATTCATATATTTATTAATATCCAATTTTGTTGTTTTAATACTAGAAACCAGGAGAAATATACCATCTGCTCCACCGAGTAAGGTTTTAGGAACTTTTATTAATATAAAGAGGCCAAAATACTTTTGAATCATACACATAAAATGAGCAATTGCTCTGTGCCACACACTATTCTGAGTGTCAAATAGGCATTAACGCTCAAAACAGGATGATGATAGAGAAACATTTAATAGCAATCAAATATAAGGAAGTGTGTCTAACTTCCTACTTCTGAATTTAGGACTGAATTTTATCCTTGAGTGTATATTATTTTTTAAAATAAAACTCTGAAAATGTTATTTTAAAACAATTTCTCACGTAGAAAATGCATATGATTTAATGTCTAAACTGCATGTAAGGTCATATTAGTTGTTTTATGCATGTGTGACAGTCATATGTGAGAGAGAAGTTACATATGTGCAATACACACATATGTAATATTCATACATTACATATTATAATATCTAATATGTATATTAGCTATATAGAGAAGTTCACTAAATAGTATTCCCTCTAGATAATGGAATTTCAAATTACTTTCATTTCCTTTTTATACACTGTGTTATGATTTGAACATGGCCAGTGCTCATAGACTAAGCTTAATATTAGAATAGCAAGAAAAATTTCATGAAAGCAATGACTGACAGAAAAATGTCTTATGTTCTTGTTATTAATATTCCAAAGCAGAAGAATAGGCTGTAAGAATAGTTGATCTAGTTTCAGCTAATGATCTAGTGATCTGAAAGATATATTTGGTTCATAGTGAAATGTATGTGAAACTCTTTTAGCATTTTCTTTTGTTCTGAGCCAAGGGACCTTGTGTATAATCATTGCTGATGCTTTTCTATTCTTCTGAAATTAGATTGAAGAATCTAAAGCTCAGAATACATAAATCCAACAGAAATGCAAAAAAGTCCATTTAATTCTAATACGTATTTTAAAGGATTTCCCCTATTTTGTCCTCCAGCAGTTTCAGAGATTGTTTTTATATCTAGATCTTTGATCTATTTTGATTTAATGTTAGCATAAGATGAGAAATATGATAAATAATTACTTTCTTCTGCATTTGCATAACCAGTTTTCCCAGCACCATTTGTTAAAGAGGTTATCTTTTCTCTAGCATGTGGTTTTGGACTCTTTGTCAAAGATTGAATGGCTAAAGTTAAAAGGGGTTGTTTCTCTGTCTCCTATTCTAGTCCACTGGTCTACATGTCTGTTTTTGTGACAGTTCCATACAGTTTTCATTACTACAACCTTGTAGTATAATTCAAAATCCAGGATTGTGATGCCTCCTGCTTTGCTCTTTTTGCTCAGGATTATTTTGGTTACTCTGGGTCTCTTCTGGTTCTGTACAAATATAGAATTGCCTTTTCTAGTTCTGTAAAGAATGTTGTTGGTATTTTGATTTGAATTACATTGAATCCATATATTGCTTTTGTCCATAATGAACATTTTTACAATATTGATCCTGCAAATAATAATTGTATATATTTATGGCATAGTGTGTAATGTTTTGATATATGTACCTCTTGTGTATACATCATAGAAAGAGCCAATCAAGCAAATTACTATCTAAATCACCTTTCCAATTTATCTTTTTTTTCATTTGAGGGAGAGGGAGGGAGGGAGGAAGGAAGGAAAGAAGGAAGAAAGAAAGAAAGAGGAAGGAAGAGAGAGGGAGAGAAGGAAAGAAAGAAAGAAAGAAAGAAAGAAAGAAAGAAAGAAAGAAAGAAAGAAAGAAAGAAAGAAAGAAAGAAAGAAAGAAAGAAAAAGAAAAAGAAAGAAAGAAAGAGAGAGAAAGAAAGAAAAAAAGAGCGGGAAAGGGAAACAGATGCTTTTTAATAAATATGCATAATCACTGTGATGTTTTATGATTTTGAAAAATTTTTCACATGCTTTATTATATATTATATATTCTACAATACTCAGAGAAATCATGTGAGGTAAGATTATCAAATGTTAGGTTTCTCGTTTTCTAGATGTGTAATTTAGGGTCTATGTGTTATGCAATGTGTGTGTAAGTTGACTTAGGGCTAATACAATAATAAACCCTAGACCAGAAACAAAGTCTTCTATGCCCTAGTTCCCCAATCCACCTCATGTGGCTACATTCTTCTTTAAAACCCGTGCCAGGTGGCAAAACCTGGACTGACCAGAGCTGGGGATATAGCTCCAGTGGCAGAGTACTTTCCTGGCACACACAAGGCTCTGGGTTCAGTTCCCAGCACTAAAAAAATGAAAAACCTGCAGAGATTACTTTTTTTCCTTTAAAATAAAGAAAACAAGAATAAAAATGCCTCTCATTGGAGTTTTTCTTGAGTCCCACCCTCAATGAATACTGCCTCACTTTTAGAAGTTTGTTTAGTGGAACCACTTTCCAGATATATCAGTCATCTGAGCAAAACATCAAAATGCGCAGAAATTTCACATAGTACATTCACAATAATAAAAAAAAAATTTACTGATAAACAGCGTTTCAGACTGCTAATCCAATTCTTCCAATAAAAAGCACTTGTTAGAAGCCTTAAAAATGAAACAACGAATGGTATGCAGAAAGGACCCAGTTTCCCCTTTACTTGGCAGCTAGTAAAATGCACCAAAACTGCCACGACCATACTAAGTATGTGTTATAAGAAAAAACTATCAGCAGTCAGAATGGAAATGCTAAGGGTGAAAGAAGATTGTTAAAGTGTCATTAAATGTGGAATTGAAAACTTAGGTCATACTGCCCTCAAAAAGACATTATTAGGTTACCGACGAAAAAGAGTGGGAGGGTAGTTTGAAAGAGAACATTTGTCAGAAGGGCGATGTAGAATGAAAGTGATTATTTTCACTATGAAAGATAACCCTCGAGACTCTGACTACTTTATGACAGTCTGCAGGGGCACCACATTCTTTAATACGGATGAACCTTTCCAGCTCAACGAGAAACCTGGTACCGTATTAAGCTGCACGTTGGTAGGATTTGGATATGTTCATTAGATCCAAATCGGAGACTTCTATTGGACAGTAAAATCTCTTCTACTACTGAAGAGCAAGCAAGCCCTTCATCTCACTCTCCTACTATCATTTCTTAGCTCGTGATTGTATGGGAGAGGTTACCAAACAGTAATGGAGCCAGATCTTACCAACAACAACAAAAAAAGTATAAGCAGCTTTTGAATCTTATCAGCAAACCTTTTCTTGATCAAAGCTGACTTTATCCAAACCAGATTTTTGTGCAGTATTTATTTGTGCCTAAGGGGTAATAAACTCTATAAATGCAATGAAGAAAATAAAATATATTTGGCCATATGCTCTCCTGTGCCTGAGTCTTTCCCTGGGAAGTGAACAAAGGTGTGGAGGTGATGAAGTAATGTTTTTAGGCTACTTACTACATAACTGCCGGAAGGGGTTAGTACCTTAGTGGGCTCCCTGAGCCTCTAACTTACTCCTAAGGAGCGACTTGCTGGGAATATTAACCTTCAAATTACATAAAAGGCTTGATCAAGTGCTAAAGATACCGAGAAAGTATTAGTCTAGATATAGAAGAAATAGAATCCACATGGTGTAACTTTCAGCCTACCTAGAAAAACATTCCTCAGAAACATCGGTAGGAGGTAGGCTACCTGGGGTAAGTGAGTGCTCTTACTTTCTCATATAGAAATAATTATCTAGAGCTCCACAGATAGTGGGTTTTCCTTGTTGTCATATGTGAGAATATTATATATACCCTCTCAAATAAATATTTGATATCCTTGTTATATTGAAATTTTTCTCACATTGCTATACATTTATGACATTGTTATTCAATTGTACTTTTAATGGAGGTATTGATTTTCATGGAATTTTGTGTTGTTTTTGTTTTTTTCTTAAACTTACAACAGGTTGCCTTCTATTTAGACAAATAGAAAGGAAAAAGACAAAAAAATAATAATAACCCACATGTCCTCCTGATTAAAATGAATATTATTCAGTGACCTTCCATTCACTTTTAAGTATAGAACTTTTATTTTCATACTGAGTAAATAACATGATTGAATTATTTATGGATTTACAAATTCTCCCGCTTTCACATTTTAAAAAAAATACGTATCTCTTCTTTGACATGTATGGAAATCTGTTTATATAAATGTTTAATCAGGTATTAAAGTATACTTATCTTCTTGTTACTATAAAGCTGGAAAGTGTATTTAATCTGGTATTCAAACATTTTTCAAATTTTATCAATCAATAGATGGATAATTTCTAAGACAAACTCATTTTATTCAAAATGCAGCCATGTCCATAATAGTCTTACATTCATGCAGTAGTTAGTGTTCACCTCATACTGATCCTTCAATTAGAAATGTAACCTGTATGTTTAAAGAATTAGGTACTTTTATTACCAAAGAAAAGAAACAGAGAAGGAGGGAATGGGAATGAAAGAAAAAGGAAATGGAAGGAACAAGAAAGGAGAGAAGGAAGGATAAGCAGTATTTTAACCATTAGCTTAATTTAGCGCTAGCAAATCTTTACTGTATATAATTTACAATAATAAATCTGTAGCGAAGTATAATCTGACTGACTTTCTATGCAAGAAAGGTTTTGAGAACTAGGCATGACGCATCAAAGCAGTAGGGTATCTGACTCAAATCTGATAAAGATACCCTTGGGGGGATATGACTTTTAATCTTGTCAATTAAAAGTAGAAAAATAAACAGAGCAATTATACTCAGTGGAAAAATACAGTTATTGCTTTAGCTCTATGAAGAGAATTTTGACTATGCTTCAATATCCATACATTGATATTTTTATTTACTGAGTAAAAAAATAAATTCTGTGGCACCTATTCTTTCATTGAGTCATGCAGAGAGAATATAGGGAAGTAAGTAATCAATGAAAGAGCAAGCCATTTAGCATTTCACAATTCTCTTTATTCACTCAGCCCATTTCCCAAATGAATATACTCCAAACCTCAGAACCAGAATCTATAAAATTATAACCTACAGTAACATGCACTTTCCAGGAAAGTGCTATGTGCTGGTACTTTGTGTATCTCAATATACTTATCTTTGAGATTTTGGAATATTTAAAATTCATTATGTTACAAATTATCCTCTTGGAGATACCCGCACTGAAAACACTGTTTTAAAACAATACTTGCACTGCACTCTACCTTCTTCAGTTATAGGCCACACTTTTCCCAGTAATATTTTTCAGGGCTTTTACTGGCAAAGAACTTCTCAGTACTTTCATATTTCAGATAGTGGTTTACAGGAAATGTATACACCCTTGGAACTTTCTGGGAAAGGGCAGTGCACATTTAAGTAAACTTTTTTTTTTTTTTTTATTAAAAATGTGTGCATTGCCTAGCAAGTGCAAGGCCCTGAGTTCAATCCCCAGCACCAGAAAAAAAAAAAAAAAAACCTGTAAAAAAAGAAAACCAAAAAAAAAAAAAATATGTGGATACTATATAGAAGATAAGTGTTTCATAAAAAACACTGCTCCAAGTTCAGTATCTAAAGGATATAGGAATGTAATAAACATATTTTTAGAACCTAAAGTATCCATGATGATCAAGATTTTATTTTAGATTCTTTGCATACTGAAGCAAATGAAAACATTTAAATAAACCAAAAATCAGAAGTTCTAACACTACTTTCTTATGTGCCAATAACACAAAATTAGAGAACTTGAAAAAGTTCTGATGAAGATAAAAATCATAGAGAGTATCAGGAAGTGGAAATAGGTCTGAAATAGTTAGGGAGCCTCTCTTTAGTCTCCTGAAAGAAACTGGACTGGATTCAAATGAGATAGAACTATTACATTTATCATTGACACCTCATTCATCTGGAAATAGCTAATTCAGGATTTCTGGTTATCAAGATGAACTGTGGGACTGAAGTTTGTCTTTGTAATAACTATGAAATAAAGATTTTCTATGTAACTGACGGTTTGAGTTAGATAACAGCAAATGTTAAATCTTATAAGCAGACAAGTTTTCAAGCCCTTTTTTAATTTTTAATTTTTTAAGGCATATGTTTGTAGTACATTATGGTTACATTCATCATGGGGATTTGCTACATGTCCAAGACATTTCTCAACTTTTTTTAAACCCTCCCCTCTGCTTCTTCCCTCTCCCTGCACCTCTTGGACCATTTCATTCATATGTATGTTCGTAGTACATAATGATCACATTCCTCATAGGGAGTTGGTGCATTCACGTAGCACTTCATAAGCCCCCCTTTTTATTTATCTCCTTTCCCTCCCCACCCGCTGCCCCCCTCCCCCCTTCATCTTTTGGTTCCCCTTTTCCCGTATGGCAAAGATTCATCTCGGTATTTCTTACTGTCTATTCTTTATAGGTATTTTGCAATTTATTTATACACCTTGACGCCATAATGTTAAGTGAAGTAACTCAGATACACAAGCTTCAAGCCCTTTTTAAAAAATCACTAACTGTTTCAACTTCCCCCACGGTAAAAGGACTATGGAAAACTTGGTAAAGACACAAAAGTAGAAAGAGAAAAATAAAAATCTCTTATAATCCAATATCCCAGAGGTAACCACAACTGATGTTTCAGACAATAAAAAGTAGCAAGCTTTTCTGTAATGGACCAGATAATAGATACTTCAGTTTTTATGAGCCTCATTATACTTTTTTGTACCTGCATTATTTTTTCTATAATTCTTTTCAAATGTAAGTTCCATTCTTACTCAAATGCCACACAAAAACAGATCCTGGGCTGGACTTCACCCCAAGGCTACAGTTTGCCAATCACTGTCTAATGTATACACCTAACTATAAATTTTATAGGTATGAAATATCTTGAATGCCCAAAAATAATATTTGAAATATTAATATTTTTACATGGGTGATTTATAATATTAAACTGTTATAATTCATTTTAGCTCATTTTTCAAAAATAACTCAAAATTACATACATCTAAAGCATCCCCCCTTTCTAGGAGCCCTATTTCTAGAGATTCCCTCTTCCTGAATTTATATGTATATTATTTGTGCACATGACTTTTATGTTTTTCTTATTTATATATCGACCTATAATGATATTGCTTTGTATAATTTTAAAATTTGCATTAAGACATTCTATGTATCTTGTACTTTTATTTGACATTTTGTTTTTGAGATATCCCCAAAAGTCTTCTCCCATCTAATGTCCTCTAGAAAGCTAAGTGCACATATACACCTTGTTATAAGTTATTCTAACCTATTTTAGAGAGCCTATATTTGGCAACACTCTGTAAACAATTAGTTTGTTTTACTCAATGTGTTAACCTTTCATCTTATATATCATAGTTTACAGCTAAGGGAATGCAGAAGCTATCTAGATAAAATCTCTCATCTTACAAATGAGTAAATGGGCTTAATGAGAGTAAATGGCATGTCCAAGATGGCACAGCAAATTGGCATCATATTCAGAATTAGTAACTATATTTTTGCTTGTTTCTATGTGAAAATCATAAACTTATTACAACCCATGTGTGCCTAGTCCTGACATTATAATCGGGGCAAATGATTAATAACCTAACAGTATTTTTCTGGCCTTTTGCTAGCAACTATAGTGTTACTAGAACTTCTGCTCCCTTCAACTTGCTCCAATTCAGTGAGTCCCTGAGGAATATCTAACATGAATATGAACATGTGCATTGTTTGATTAACATATGGTGTTAAACGTGTTTTCAGATGCACTCTGGCTTGTAGTTCTCCAGAGCATAATCTTCTTGGATATATTTTGCCATTTTCTTCCTCTGTCTGTTATAATTGATAGATCTTTCCAGCATTGCACATGCATAAATAGGTGATGTCCTTTTTTCTTTCTTTATGCCCTCTGTAGGCCTGTTTGTTGTTCAATGTGTTGTGCACATTTTGTATTCTAACAGTGACTATAATTGGAGGATGTGTCTATTACCTTACTTGTGTTACCTAAGTTCTACAGAGATTTAGTGAAGCAGATTTTTAAAATTTTGTTGCAGACCCTCTCCTTAGGTCTATAACATAAAATTATGGGGACTAGAAAATGGGATAGTGAAATGGATAAATTTACTTTTGTAGTATGAACTTCACTTGGACAAGGTTTACTTGCCACCAATTTCTCTTTAATAACAATGAAGCCCATTTCTCCTTCCTCGCCTCGGGGACTCCATGATGCTTCATGAACATTGTATCTTTGCAAAACTATTTCACCAGCCTTACAAGAAATGCCCCGATACTGTACCTTTTAGGGTGATCAGTCTATTTCAAAATCCTAAAGGTATTTCAAAATTGCAAAGAATAAATTTTTATTCATTTAATTCCAGCCTTTCCTATACCCTCCTTATTCTTGTATTGAATATTTATAAGAGCATATTTTCTTATTCTAATCTTGCACTACATTCTCGATTCATAGGAAATACCATGTGAGATTTCGGTATTTAACTATTGCTTTGAGTGAAAATTTAAATTTATCCTAAGGGTTTTTTCCCTTTCTTAGTAACTAGTCCGGGTTAATGTGGTAGGCATGATAATGACCCCCAAAGACATATATTCACATCATGAAACCTAGAACTGGTGAATACGTTACTTCACATGCATGAAGAACTTTACAAATATGATTAAAGGTAAAAGACGGGAGGTTATCATGGATTAACTAGGTGATACTCACAAAGGTCCTTAAATACACAGAATACTTGCAGAGTGTAGAGAAAAAGAAATGCGACTACAGACGTGAGATCAGCTACATATAGCATTGCTTCCTTGGAAGGTAGAAAGGGTTTCACGAATGAAAGAATACAAGCAGCCTGGACAAGGAAAGAAAATCAATTCTCCTCCAGATCTCTGGACAAGAAGGTAGCCCTCTGGTTATTTACTCCAGTAAGACATGTGTGGGACTTCTGGCCTACAGAATCCTTGAAGACAACTTTTTATTCGATGTAACATTACACAAACTTGCTATGGCATCCAGGGGAGCAGCAATAGAAAACCGATTCAGTTAAACTATTTCCAAATTATGTTTCTTTCTCTATTGTCATGCTTTGTTCTTAAAAAGCTAAAGCAACATAGAAGAATGCAAACTATGAAGTGAGAAAGTATTAATTAAATGTAGATACAAAGAGATAAAAAAGAACAAATTAAGAGCAAGATATAAATGAAACCTAAGAATGAGTTTAACACAAAAATGTGTCCTATAAATGCATACAAGTGGGCTCTAAACTTGTTAATGGCCAATGCAAAAAGAGAAATCTTATCATTTGTACAATTTATTTTATCATAGTATTCATTGCACAACAATGGACTATTTGATGAGAAGAAATTCAATTTCACTTGAGACTCATACCAGTCTCAAGACTATCTCTTGAGTTTATATTATGCAATGATAATATCTCCAATAAAATTCATATGTCCACAAGGCCATATGAAATTATATTATTAGTGTTGCATTTCAATGAATAATATTGATTTACAATTTTCTAAATCAATGTAAGTCATTTAAGTTACAGATATTCAGAAGTATTTTTCAAACTTTTTTATTAGTACATGTTTGTAGTACATAATGTTTACATTCCTTGTGGGGAATTGGTACATGTACATAACACATCTTTTTTGTTTTACTTTGTTTTGTTTTATTGAACCAAGATTTATTGGTACATTTTACATATACATAATGATCACATTCATCATAGTTAATTTGTACCTGTACATGATATATCTTATTTCTCTTCCTCACCCCTCCTTTCAACTCCTCTTCCCCTCCTTGTTTACAGCAGCTTTATTTATATTTTTTCCATTTTTTCTCTTTTTTTCTTTTCCTTCTCATGCCCCTCCCTACTTCTCCTTCTCATTTTAACATTTTCTTTCTTTTTCATATCTGTGATATTTTTTCATCCTTATACTTTGGTTTCTCATGCCAGAGAAACAATGTGCTATTTACACTTGTGTGTCCGATTTACTTCCCTTAAGAGTATGTTCTCAGGGTAGATTCATTTACCTAGAAATGTCTCAAGTTTATCTTTTTTATGGCAGAATAGTACTTCAGTGTATAAAAAAAAAACACATCTTCTTTATCCATTCATCAGCTGCTGGGCATTTGAATTCTTTCCAAGAATTAGCTATTACATACTGTGTTCTTATAAGCATGGGTGTGCATATATCGCTGTGGTATGATGCTTTTAATTTTTCTGGCAAGACAGCAAAAAGAGGAATAGCTGGGCCAAATGGAACCTCTAGTTATAGTTTTTTGAGGAATCTCCACACTGATTTCCACAATGGTTGGAAATCTACACTCACACCAGCAGTGAAGGAGGGTTCCTTTTTCCTCACAGCCCCGCCAGCATTTGTTATTGGCCGATTTCTTGACAGTAGCTGTTCTTTCTAGAGAGTTGACTTTGTATCCGGGTATGTGACTGAATTTCATTATTAAATCTAGAAGTCTTTTGGTGGAGTTTTGGGGTTCTTCTATATAGAGTATCATGCCATCCGCAAACAATGATAATTTAACTTCTTCTTTTCCTATTTTTATTCCTTTTATGTCTTTCTCTTGTCTAATTGCTCTGGCTAATGTTTCCAGAAGTATATTGAGTAAAAGTGGTGCTAGTGGACATCCTTGTCTTGTTCCTGATTTTAGAGTGAAAACTCTTTCAGTTTTTGACCACTTAGTATGATGTTGGCTGACTCAAAAATCAAAGGCATTCCTGTATACAAATAACAAATTCACTGAGAGAGAAATTAGGAAAGCCATGCTGCTTGCAATAGCATAAAAAAATGAAATATTTAGGAGTAAATCTAACAAAGCAAGTAAAAGAACTTTACATTGAAAACTACAGCACTCTGAAAAAGGAGATTGAAAAGGATGTCAGAAAATGGAAAGATACACCTTGTTCTTGGGTAGGAAGGACAAACGTAGTGAAAATGGCCATACTTCCTGAATTACTATACAGATTTAATGCAATCGTGATCAAAATACCAATAACACACATCACAGAATTAGAAAAAAAATCATAAAATTCAATATACATCTTAATTCCCTTTGCTCATCCCATTTCCCTTCCTTCCCTCCCCCTCCATCGATCTCTTCATGACTTTCCAATTTTCTTTTTTTTTTTTCTGTACATGTTTGCAATACAAAATTTTTACATTCCTTGTGTGGAGTTGGTACGTGCACACAACAATTTTCAATCCATACCCACAGATCTTACATTTGGCTCTTTTGAATGGCAGAGTTAACTGGGGAATAAAATATTTTCCCTTTAGTAAATTTATGGTCCTCTCATTGCTAGATTTTTTTCTTGTCTTCAGAACAGAATTCCTTTCTCCTACATATTTTTAAAGGTAGAAAATTTAAGATAATTCAGGGAGAAAAGTCTTGTGGTAGAGGGGAAAAAAGATGAGACCAACATGAAAGAAATGGTAGCTACTTACAATTTATGGAAAAAATACTTTCAAGTCGGAGGAATCATATTGTGGCTGCAGTTAATCACGTAATGCTGTCTCAAACCCTTCTGTTAAAATAGTGAGACTAACAGATTGGCTTCAACCAGAATACAGAAAGATATTGGATCATATCTTGAGCTTTATCTTCCTCCTGAATACACAAATCCCCATAAAAGCAAGAGCTTAAAACATGATAGAAGAGAAATTATTGACATGGCATCTGAAAAATATGTAACAGTTTGCTATTAATTTATACTACTGGATTTATCCCTTTATTTTGATTTTGGTATTTGGTGAAAATTCTTCATTTTATTCAACATTTAAATTCCAGTGATGTATTGTCCATTTCAATACTATAAATCACTGAGATATTTAAATGCTGGAATCGGTAAATGAAATTTAGGAATAAGTTATTATCTTTTAAAATATGCAGCTACATTTTCATACTTAGGGAGTTTCTATTCTCTCCAACTAAAACAATATGTTCCATTGTTTAACACTCCAGAATCAGAAATATTGCATCAGCCATGCAAATGGAGAAAGCACTAGACTTTACAATGAGATTTTAAAAGAAAAAGTAGTTAGCAAACAGCCATAGGGATGAATGCACACAGAAGGGGCAAAATATGCCAGATCAGAATTGACAGATTGCTAAGAATAAAACTGAGCAATAGCAATAAAACAATATCATTTTCTGTAGTTTTTTCAAGTCCAAATTGTACCTATAGAATCTGACAAGTTTTACCTACATACTTGATCAATTTCCAAGCATGTGTCAGGTGCCAAAGAGCATAGAATCCTGTGTCAGATGAAGTGACTGTCACAAAGCAGGCCACATAAAACTTGGAAAAGCAGGACACTTGGAAAAATGTACAGGCACCTTAGCCACAGCCCTTTTATTTCTTTTCCAGAAAAATACAGATATTGTGTATTGTAGTAGTTACCATTCTCAAATCAATGGTTTGCAAGAGAGCAGATTTAATACAGAACAAATACAAGGTACAGCATTCACACATGCAAGCCAAATGTGAGAAGGGTGCAGAACATCTGATCTATGCACTGGAGACCTGAAAGACCCAATCAGAGGCTGGGAGCCCACAGCAATGTCCCATGTACGTCCATATCTGCACTAAATGGCTGAAGAAATCTATACTGGAACCAGGATATGATGCTTGCGACAGAGATGAAGACCGGAGCTCCCCCAAAGCAACAGCAGCCATCCTTGATGACAGCAAGGCCCCGAGCTCCTCCTGTGACAAGAACAGCCAAGTTCATTCAGGGAAACCAACCACAATAGAGCTTTTCCTGGGAAACAATCAGCCCCTATCTTCTGCTCCTGTTCTCTGTGTTGTGTTCGCAATAACCTTTGGGTGGATCTTCTACACCCAGAACGTTGCTAGCATATACAGACTTTTTTTTTTTTTTTTTGTAAGGACTACCCCACACACACAAACAACTCATTTGGACTACAGCTTCCAGTCAGTCTCCTTTGCATTTGTCATTACTTCTGTGTTCCTTCTGCTATCTTTGAGGATGGCTCTTTTAAGACACAAGTTGGTCAGAAAGCATCTTAACTCCAGAAAAGGGTTAAATTCAATTCAGAGACGTAAAATGACCAGCAAGTTGGTGGTCAGTGAATCCATGAGTAAACTCAGAGTCAGTGGCTCTCAGACACCAGCTGTCTCTCCACTGGGAAGGAGGGGACTTTGAGAACCAAGTCTTATAAGACAGATTCCCAAGTGACTCTACTGACCACTGAATCTATTAAAAGTGAAACTCAAAACTAGAAATCTACCTTCCTTAGACCCCAGTAAGGAAGCAGTGAAGAGTGAATGACACGAACCCCAGGTGAAAGTGTCATCCAGAGTGTAATGCCATGGAAAGGAACACTGGCTAGCTGCACATACGTGTGTCCTAAATTCCTAGAATTCAGGTTTTTCTCAAGGATAAAACTAAGAAAAAGAGGGAAAAAAAAGAAAAAGAGGGCACTTCTGTTCACTTTTTTAATTTTTTGAGATAGAGTCACACCATGTAGCTCAGTGACTTTTATAAAACAAATTTCTAACAACACAAACAATTTAAGTAAGAGAGAAAAGTGATCCATAACTAAAGGAGCATATTTGACTGCACAAGTCCTTTTATTTTTGACAAAAAAAGAAAAATGCAGATTGTCTCCAGCTTGGCCTAAGCCCATACAGGGGGTATCCTGCCTTGTTTCCTACCAGATATTAAGAACTCTTATTGTCCCTCTTTTTTGGCTAAGGTTCCAATGTTCCTCAGACCTGCCTTAGTAGACCTACATCCTTTTTTTTTTTTTTCTTTTGAAACAGGGTCTCACTTCGCTATGTAGTCCAGGTTGGCCTTGAATTCACTTGAACTCACTATGTAGCACAGGCTTGCCTCAAACTTGCACGATCCTCCTGCCTCAGCTTCCCAACTGTTGGGATTGCAGGTGCGTACTACCAGAGCTGGTCCTGTTTTCTTAATGTTTTAAGAAGCTCTAAATAGAGCCTGTGGACCCTATCAGTATACATGGACACATTATATATGTGGTTTCTAAATTCTCAAAAACTGTCTGAAAAATGAATGGGGTGTTCATTTCTTTAGGAAAAGGAGTGCATATTATTTTTTAAATTCCCAAAGGAATATGTTGCACTAAAACCTTAAGCATCATTGATTAATTGAGTGTCCATATA
Source organism: Hystrix cristata (assembly GCA_004026905.1). Lineage (NCBI taxonomy): Eukaryota > Metazoa > Chordata > Mammalia > Rodentia > Hystricidae > Hystrix > Hystrix cristata. The sequence continues at coordinate 269,291 of PVJO010000253.1, forward strand.
TATTCACAACTTGACTTTGGGAATATGAAGGCACAGAATAATTATGATTGTAGCATTTGCAAAACCTTGCATACTCTCATGCATTACATGTCTTACAAATTACTTTATACAAGTGTCTATCTTCGAAAAGCTTACAACTCATTTGAGACAAAAATACAGACATTTTCATTATTTATTAAATATTAAGTTTCCACTATGTACAGATCTCCATTTTAAAACACTTGAGATACATCAGTGAATGAGACAAAGATCTCTGCTCCACAAGATCCCCTTACATGCGGCATTTAACAAACACAAAACGCTGGAAGAATTTGAATGCAATACAAACTTACATGAAGTGAAGAGCAAAACACATTTAGCCTGCAAGGAATTTTCAGTTAAAATTTTACTCTCCTAAAGAGTTTCATATACCCGAAATATCATGCCTTTAACACTGCTTTCTAATTTCAAGTAATGCTATGGAATCAGTTTGAAACTGGCCTGGCCTTAAATCCTCAATTAGCCTTAAGAAACATTTCCTTCGACTATAGGTATTCTCATTTAGGTTGATTATAGAAACATTTGGCCTATCTCAATACAAAACCAAGAGATGAAATTAATGACAATTTACTTTTTGTTCCTCCTTTCATAGATAATACATTATTTTATAGTGATACAAACTTATACTGTGTGCATGGTGGCTTATCCCACCTTGTCTGAATTTTATGCCTTGCTGGATCCCTGCCTAGTACAAGTGGTAAACGACACTGTATTATTTATTCTTTTTGATTAATAAGAAGTAAGAATCTATATTAGGAGCAAAGAAAATAGTGTGTACACATTTATTGGAGTTGACTAATACCAAAAAAGCATTAGGTGGCAAAGCTTAAACGATTTGCCTGATGATTTGTATTCAACAATGCAGATGAAAGAATTTTAGTTATGTATAGTAATTATTCAATATGTATTTTCTGTGTGCTTCAAAGAAATTCAAGCTAGAGAAGGGAAACCCAATATGTTAAAATATTATGATAATGCTTAATTACAAGTGTGTATCACCAAATGTTCTTACTAATGGACTTTCCCTCTCTTTGTCATTTTTTACTGTATGTGGGTCTGAATATAGAATGGCCGATTTGTTCTTTTTATGTGCCATTTGGTAATCAGAGAGGAAGTTTCTTTTCCCTTATCATAGGCTACACTTCTTTCCCTCTGTGCAAATGCTTGTACTTACAGGGAGATGGAGGGCTCAGAACAGGGTATCCCCTGGTGTAGGAGAGAATCAATCTTTCTTTTCATAATGAGCCAGAAATGCCATTTTCATATGCAAAAGACAATACAGATCATCTTTGAATCACGCTCATGACTTTGAGATTGCCAGAAATTTACCATTTTTATTCTTCCTGCCCACCCCTCTTCCTCACAAAACATGCATTCATTTATCTTTGAATTTTCAGTCCCAGTATCACAGAAAGTGTTAATCTTTTCTCTACGGGTCAGGATGGTTTCTGGTAAATCATAAAACTGATGTTCTGGGAAGAATCACTATAATTGCTGTTCTAACAGAGTTCTTTGTGCCTTTGAATCTATGGAAGGAAGGGAAAATTTTCCCTTTACTAATTGTCTTTCCTTCTACTTAGAGTGCCAATTTCATTTAGTGAAACTATTTTAAAACTATTCTTTAGAAAATGATTTCTGTCATTCTTTATAATATCTCATTCTTGTGGGATTCATTATACAGGTTCTCCACTGCCGCTTTCTATTCATGTGACACACAAACATTTTCTCTTCTCCACTTTCACAGCCTTAAAATGCCTATATCCACTACTACAAAAATATATCTACTTTTTCATTTCATCCTCATCTCTTGTAGCTGTTGTCACCTTTGGGCCTGTCATGAAATTACTTTAAATTCCATAAATAAAAACTTCTTTTAAAAGGTCTCAGTGCTCCCAATCAGAGCGATGCTATTACCAAGGAAGTGGCCATTAGAACGCACCTCCCACGACCTTGAAGCACCTCAACCCTCATACGCCAAAAGAGCCAGAGGCATGAGCCCCCAGCTCGGCCTTTGAGATGAGCTCACCAGCAAAATCAATTTTCTTTTTGGCTTCTCTCCAACTTCTCAGGTTCATGGACTACATACTTGCATTCGTCTTCTGGGGCTGCCATAATGATAGACCCCAGACTGGATGGCTTCAGCAATCAAAATGTATTTTCTCACAGTTCTGGAGGGTGGACATCGGAAAGCAGGAGCCAAGGCTGTACTCTGGTGAGAGCGTTCTTCTTGGCATGCAGATGGCACCTTCACGCTTTATCCTTACTTGGTCCTTCCTCTGTACAGAGACAGAGACAGGGAGACACACAGAAACAGAGATACTGAACTAGTAGCTCTTCTTTTTTATTTTACAAAAAATAAACCAAAGTTTCATAACCAAATAATAAGAGAATAGCAATATTTATTACACTGTGTATCATTATCTTCAAAGTGGTTACTCAGTACAAGACGTACACCAAAATGACTTGCAAACAAGAAACAGGAAGTAAAACAAACTTTCTTTTCAATGAACTAAGAAAAACTATTAGTATAAATTTTAAAAATTAGCCTATATAGGAAAGTATTTTTAAAACAACAGAATATGTAATTTGGGGAAGTATTTGAACTTCTCTCTACTTCCTATTTATCTCACTTCTATCTTGCTCTTTATTTGTGTATATATTTATATTTGTATTTTATTCATCTCTCTCCTATTTTGCTCTTTATTTACCTCTCTCCTGTTTTGCTCTTTATTTGTAATATTTGTAATACACACACACACACACACACACACACACACACACACACACACACACAGAGATGCACAGGTGGCATGTTCCTCCTCATCCCAGCCACAGTTAGCTTCTTCTGGAGGACTAAGCTGCAGTAAGCAAGTGTCCTGCCTGAATCCTTTGAACACCATATAAATGGAAAACAATATATATACCCTATAGTTTTGTTTGTTTGATTTTTGATAATGCCCGAAGTACCACTGCCATTTAGTGGTAACTCACAAAAAATACAAGATTTTTGGAAGGATAAAAATATAGCTCTGAGGCAGGAGATAAAGACATTGCCAACCAACAGGTCAAGTAGGCATGGCCTGGCTATCACAGAGATCTAGGACAACACATGCGCAGAAAAAGAGTTCCCCAGGCCTACGCTTGGGACCAATCAGAAAATGCTATCTTCAATTCTTCTGGCATAGGATCAAGCAGGTTTTTGATAAGATAGCCTAGATGTGACATCAGTGTGAGGAGTGGGGGATGAAGAAGACCTCCGCCATTAACTTCACTGCCACTTCTGTCTCTCATAGTGACCTGCTCTCACTCTGCAGGGCGTACTTCTTTTCCAAACTTTAATAAATGTAAAACCTCATTACCTTGTGTGCCTTCTTGTCCAGTTCTTTGTTCAGGACAAGAACTGGGAAAGAATCTCTAGAAGGAGCCCACAGAACCCCAGAACCCCAATAACAGTCCTTTTTAGCACTGAAATCTTAAAAGCTGATGTCATTGCTTAAAAATTATGATGAAATTTTATTTAAATACTTTTCCATGTTTCTAAATTTTAATAAATATCATTACCCCCACTCCCATCAATTATATTTTTTTAAATTTAGCTATGTACATCAGCTGGCATGTCTCTACATACTAAACTTTGATAAAATAAAATGAATGTCTCTATAGTTTTATGATATACTTTCTTCAGTGTAAGTTTTTGAACTCTTTTCACTGTCAAGTTTTATGAAAATCCTAGGTAAATGGCTTAGATTGTTTTGAAGGATAGCGGGGTAGTTTAGGTAAAAAATAGAATGTCTTTCTAGCGAGAAAAAGAATCCTCTCAAGAACTTCGTATACCAGCAAATCCCGAAGAGAGAATTGAAATCAGTGTCTCTGGGGCAAAACAGCTCGTGTAGCCGCAGGCAGAATTCTGCGGACCTATCTGAGCACATCTAGTTGATGAGAGACCGTGTTGCCCGAGATTCTTCTGTACTCCCAAATGTGCTTAGCTTAGATTTCTACATCCTTTGTGCTTTCAGTGGAAATGCTTGAGGAACAATGGCAGTGATTTAAAAATAGATATTTGCCACACTTTTGTTTCCATATTTTTGTGGCAACTGACTGCAGGTTAAAGATTTCATATACCCGAACACCTTATGCTTGCATTGAAAACAAACAAAATCCCCCGAGTTTTGTGTGTTCATTACTAATAAACATCGTGAAAACCCAGAATTCCATTCGTTTCTGTCACACGATCCAGAAAAATACATGAGTGCTTCATGCTTTACTGTTTCAGTGGCTGCCTGATGCTAAAGGATGAATAAAATTTCTATTCAAACTTGTTTCTTTTTGTGTATCATTTCTTTCATTGAAAAATATTTTTGAAACAAAATATATGTTACAATACTACTGTATGAAGTGCTTTAGATAGATACTTTTCTTTTTTTTAAGGCAAATTTTATTTGCACTTAAAAGCAATATTTAGAAGACTTCAACGTGCCAGCAAGCTCCCGATATGACAACTCACTATAGAGTCACAGGGAAGTGCTGGCATCTCTGAAAAGTCCCATCCAGTGCTGTCCAAGACAGCCTTGGCCCGCTGGCCTGCTTCCAGGCTTCTCTGCAACCTCTTCTCAGCTCTATACCAAACTGCTGAAGATGATTGAAAACATACTGGCAGCCATTAGCGTCATTTCGACAGCGGAAGCTGCAGGGCCAGAGCTGTTGTGCACAATGAGCACCATTCCCAAAGTCACGGCACTAGTCCCGTGCAGGCAACAAGGAAGCACCCAGCACATTTAGAATTTTCCTGTATTATTCTCCATAGCAGACTGATCCTTCGGTTAGCATTCTGCAAACATTGGTGCATTCGTGATGTTTTGCCAGTCCCAATAGCACAACCCTGTAATTCCAGAACTCTGGGAGGCTGAGGCAGGAAGATCACAAGTTGGAGTCCAGCATGGGCAATTTAGCAACTTAGATTCTAGTACAACAGGTAGCTTTTTAGTAAATAAATGTCCGAGATAGTCCCCACCCCCTCCCCCCCGCCAAAAAGGCAGATGCCCTGTAAGACAAAATGTCCTTAGAGGAAGAAAAGCTGTTTTCTTTTTTTTTAATGTTTTTCACATCGATGATGTACAATGCATATACAATTAGTAAATTTTTAAAAAGTTTATAAAGTAAATGATCTTTCCATATTCCTTCCATTTTGAGACAATCACCACTTACACTTCAGCAAACATCTTTGCAAAATCTTTGATAATTTCTATGTATTAGAAATACTAATATGACTTTATATAATTTTAATACTATACTCTAAGCACTCTATTTTGTTATTAAAATATTTTAAAACATAATATTGAATGGCTTTATAATATTCTAAACATTCCTCTACAATTAGGTATTCAAATAGCTTTTAATTTTTCAATATTGTAAACCAGACTATGGTAAACATCTTGATACTTAAACTTCTGAAGAAATTTCTCAGTATTTCCTCAGGGTAAATTTATAGAAGTGAAACTATTGGATTATTTAATACTTGCTTTTAAAAACAAGAAAATTTAATGCTAAAATTTCTAAGCTCTTTGGGTTTGCGCAACACTCTGTGAAACTGATACAAATTTTTTCCTTCTTTCAGTAAATGCCAGTAATTATATTACTTCCTTCCCATAAACATAAAGTGGCATTTAAAAAAAAAGTCAAACTCAACTATTGAATATAAAACAAAAAAACTTTAATTTTACTGAAAGGTAAATTTCAAAAGGGTGTATTTATTTTGAACAATTAAATTTGACACTGCAGAGGAGAGGAGTGCTAGAAAGAAAGAAGGGGAAAAGCAGAAAGGCAACAGGGGAAAGAGAGGGGAAAGGGAAAATATGGAAAATGATGAATGAACCTGATATAAATAGGGGGGAGGGAGGAGAGGGGAGGGGCGGGGGAGAGGGAGGAGAACCAAGATACACCATGTATAGGTACAGAATAAATGTAATGAATGTGATCAATGTATGTAGAATGTACCAATACATGCTCTTGGTTTAAAATAAAAAAAAAAATTTTGACACAGCAACACATGCAATTTGAGATCAGTAAAGGTAACAACTTTGAATGGAACAA